>JAQGAZ010000217.1:0-82798 GCA_034692225.1 Polydesmus complanatus | reverse complement strand
AAAAATTTCAAACGTTTAATGGGGCCTTTTTTTTTGGTGCTCGCTCCCCCTGTTACTCAAACCTGGCTACGCCGCTGGACGGTTCATTTTATAATTTACGTTCAGTATTTTTCATACACAGTAGGATAATACAAAAACGAAAAGCATGTCACGATATAAGATTATTGTTAGGCTATAATTATTATTATACAGTGTAAGAATTTGAAAAATTCCAATCAGAACTAGAATCTTCATTGATAATAATTTTATGGCATTTTAAATAATTTTTTTTAATAAGGCTTTTTAATACTTTACGCGAAAAAAGACTTGTTAACTTTCGATTTGATAATTGCGTGTAAATTTATAATAATGCTGTCAACGATAAAATAATGATGCGTTAATAAATACAGTATATGCAAACGATCGATAAATTTTAACATTTTCGACTTTTATTTTATTTTAATACTGCACTGTTAATCGTATTGATGTTATTACATTAGATTACGATTGTAGAAAAGAAAACCGGACTATATATTATTGAGAATTTGACAGTTCAAATTTTCAATTTTAATGAGCGCAGGTTTAATATTTTTTGAATAGGCTATAGCCTACAGATTTTTCTTAAGTGTTTTATTTTCTGATAACAGTAGGATCTTGTACAAAAACGAAAAGACTCTGGTCATGATTTAGGATTACATGTACAGATGCCATTGCATTGTTATAATAAGAATTTGAAAAATTCTAGTAGGAACTAGAATCTTTATCGATAATAATTTTATGGCATTTTAAATTTTAATTACGCTTTTTAATAATTTACGTCAAAATACTTCATAACTTTAGCTTTGGTAATTACATGTAAATTTAATAAAACTGTCATTGATAAATAATGATGCGTTTTATGAATTTAACAAATATACGCAAACGATCGATAAATTTGAATATTTTTTGTTTTATTTTAATATTAACACCGTAACAATATTGATTTCATTTCATTACAATGGTTAATATTTTTTTTTGCTTAAAATGTTTAGAAAGGAGCTATTGAAAATGCCACAGTTCATTTTTAAGTCAATGCAGATCCAATATTTTTCGATTACGGTATAATAATTACCGGTATTATAAAATTATTGTAGGCGCGATTTTTCTTAATGCGATTTATTTTCCGATGCTGTTTTACTGTTAATGGATAAAATAATAGTTTTTAAAACGCAATATTTTTTTTTAATGAATACTGTACAGTAGTTGAATTATCAATTTTATTTTTTTACACTATACAGTAATGGTGTATTGTTGATAAAACGGAGTTAAGGGGAAGTTTTATTAAACGTGTTCAGTCTCTACTCTATGAAACTACTGGCTTATTCAGAATTATATAACATTATAAAAATAGGTGTTTTAAAAAAAATTGTCGTATAGCGGTACTTAAAAACCTTTTATTTTTTTAAGTCGGATTTTGTTGAATACAAATTTTGATTAGCAAAATAATTAATTACTAACGAACATAGATTTTTAAAATATTTTGATGCTTTCTATATTGAACGAGCTGCCGTAACTTGTGATACATTTTGAAAGTTGAATTTAAAAAAGTTATTTAAAAAACAAAACAAAACCAGGCGTGTATTATTTTGTTACAGTGGCAATTGAAACGAAATGTAGATGGATAATGTAGATAATGCGCTCGAGCTTTATTATCTAGCTTTTTGTAATATTTATTAATTATTTATCTAGCTATATAGGCATATACAGAGGGTAAACGGTGACATCTAAGAGCGGATGCTGGTAATTAAATTCCCCTCTCTTTTCTATCAGAAATAAAACGCAAAGCTTTTTGCCTAAACCTCTGATTGCCCGATTAGCTTGGGCACTGGCTGTAATGAGATAAGCGTCATCGAAAGGGGTCAGTTTAGGACGAGCAGAATTATCTCCGGCAACTGTTGTTTGTTCTTCTGAAAACTTTTTGCGATGGCCATTAGGCCAATAAAAAGCGTTGCAGCAATTGTTGGTTTTTTTTATGTTGTTGCTCTTTTTTGAAGGAGAGATCTCCATCGGTCTGCTTTATCACAAATTAAATTAATATTCATGCGCGACAAGCAGAGGGCGTGAGCTTATTTGAAGCAGGAAATAATACAGTAGCATAAAAATAAAAAACTATTATTAAAATTTTAACACCAGAGAAGGGTAGGAAGTTGCAAATAATCACTCCTATTTGACGCCGGTGTGCTTAATTTGTTACGTACTGAATATCGATTTTAGAAGATGTTTTGAAATTTCAGCGATAATTTATTATTTTTTTAAAAAAAAAGAAAAAATGAAGTGAAGTAGCGCGCATATTGTTTCTCGTCACGTTTTCACATTAATTCTTTTACGACTTGAGCCAGAGTCTTTAAGTCTGACGGATAAAGCGGCTGAGCTGTAAATATCTGATACCCAATGAAACCTTCGGTCGGGTTTAGCGACTAATGTAATTATAGATTAGTAATTTGATTTACAATTTAGATCGACGGGCGATGTATTTGGTTATTAAAACCATTTTTAGTAACGCGCGATATAATATTAGCGCGTATTTTATAGGCTCGTTACGCAATTTAAAGCTGCTCGTTTTGTTTTTATTTAATTGTTAATTATAGATAGCGAGAGAAATGCATACGATTAATTTTAATGTTGTTGTTGAGGGTTTTTTTTTTTTTGCTGATTATATTATACCGAACGTACTAATTCATTAAGAATTTTGCGGTTAAAAGTAGTTTGCAGTTTTTATTTCGCGTTGAAATGTGATACAGTATGTAGATTTATTTGGCCAGATACCAAAAATATTGACGAGAAAGACGCCTTCGCTGAATATTCAAAAGATGATTTTGAATATCTTTCGGAGTTTGAAATGACTTTTTATTCTATTTATATCATTGCTTCGTTCTTTGAGATTTATTATAATTATAATCAGTTGTAAAATAAGGACGGGAAAAGTACATCGATTCTGGTGAATCGAAGTTTAAGTTGCCAATAAATTTATTAAATGTGCTAATTAAGATAAAGTCAGTTGAGATTTTTCCATACACTATTATAAACATTACTGAAAAACCCAGAAACTCATTTTAGAAGGAACATATTTTATGCTACAGTATACGTAATTCTCGGTATAAACGAAGTTTTTTTATTCTAAGTTTCGATATTAATCGATGACGTTTAAATTTTTTTTTTTTTTTTTGATTATTTATAGATTATTCAGGTTATAGTTTCATTTATGAACAATTTTTTTTTTTTTAAAAAAGTAGTTCAATGTTTTATCAACGATGTTTATTTAATTTTACGTATCGCGACATTCATTTCTATTTTTACACTTTGTTTAATAATAATAATAAAAAAAAGATAATACGAGTTTGTTGAAGGATGTTTTCCATGTAATTGTTCGACTCGGGCCAATAACTTTGAAACGAGGCTGCTGCAGGTTTATTGCCCAAACTCAAGCGGCGTTTCAAGAATCTATAACAAATTTGATGTAGGCTAACATTCATACAATGCGATGCCCATTTTATTCGGCTATTTTCGTCACTCTTCGACCAGTAGGGCGTCCGCATTTATTTTATGTCCGTATTTTATGAGCATCACAAAAGCCTGTATACTGCGGCGTCTTTTATTAAAAATGCGTGAAAGCTATCAAAAAGCGACACATTTCTTGCTCATTTTGTAATTGAGATATTTTTCTTTATTTTGGGAAAAATGTATAGTTTCTAACGTCGCATCTTCCGACATTGATTTCGTTCTTAGAATCATCCTCTTATTTAGTATGCTAGACACGTTTTAAATATGCTAAGATTTTTTTTTTTTTTTTTTTGGGGGGTATTCTTCTCTTTTCACTGCAATTCTATTGGTGTGTTTGTCAATCTTAACAACCATTGTATACTACGCCAATCGACGGTGATATTGGATGTCCTGATTGCTTAGAAACCGCTAAAAAGTGTTGGATGGAGTCAAAGGATAAAGTAATCTCGAAGACTGGCTTAGCTATTTTATTGCTTTCCTCCCAAATAAAATCACCGATAATTACAGATCTCGGTTTCCAATGTACCACAAATCCTAAAATACTTGAACTTTTGGCTCATCTTCTTTTCTTTTCTCTTTTTTGTTGGCTTTATAATTTTTTTAATTATAAAATAATGTACCGGTATTTTATTTATCGTTAACAATTCTACAGTAAATAACAAAACAAAATTTCAAGTTACGTAACTAAGCGGTTGTTTTTTATTATTACTGTGTTTATATATCCATTATCTAATTTATAAAGTTATAAATATGCGTTACAGTTTGTAGATTTTTATATTTTGTTAATGTAAGACGAAAAGCTACAATGTATTAGGTCTTTTATAAATCCACCATTGAAGTTTTGCCTAGTCTCTTGAAAGCTGCTAGATTTTTTTTTTTTCTTCTTCTTTTTCTTCTCTTTGCTCGCAGCTAATTCACATTTTCGATCGCTAGGAGTAGAGTTCATTGTTGAATTTTACTGTTCTTATTTGAAAGGAAACAGTGCGGAATGTGGCGATTTGATCACATTTGCGAATGTGTGGTGTGATGTTAAAGTGGGAGAGAGAGAAGTCATTCGTCGAGAAGAAAAGTCGTAAGATCAGTGTAACGACCTTTCTTTCGAGTACGAAGAGAGAGAGAGCATCTCTCGTGAAAAAGTGATGACTGACATAACGCCATTAGCCGTAATCAGGGCTGTAATAGGCGTCGAAGAGATTTACATGTGCAGCTCCAACGAACTTTCCATTTTTTATACTGTATATCCAATTACATAAACTAATCAATACTTTCTTTTGACATAAAAAAAGATAAAAAATTAGCGCTTAAAAAAAAATTCGCAATTTAACACTCTTGGTAAAAAAAAAATTTATTTATTTATTTATTTTATTTGAGAAAAGCTAAAATATGAAATTTTGATTTAAAGTATAAAATATTAAGAATTATTTTTTTTTGATTTCGATAAAGATTAAAAGCTTAATAATTTTATATTAATAAGAAAAAGCTTCGGCTGAACGCGTTAAACAGATAAACTATAAATAGAAGTAGTTTAGGCAGCTGCGCGTAATAAATAAAAATGTGGTGGCGATTGAATCGACAAAATGGCCAGATGGTGAAGTATATGGATGCGAACAAGTTGAATACTAGTAAGACGCAATAACTTTCTTTTGGGAGAAGTTGTGTACGTGACGGTGACGTATCGCTGACTCTGAACTTTTCAAGCGATGAAGATGTAAAATATGGAAATGTACTCAAGCCATTTAATGAAATATATAGAGATTTAAAATTTGTTAAATTGCTCGGAAAAAGCAATTTAGCATTCACTCGTGGTTGAGTATATACGAGGGGGGGTTGTACTGTACATGTATATAGAAGTGAGAAAATGTCAAAGTTGGGTTCAAATCGCTGGTACAAATAATATTATGTGATGGGAACTACAAAGCAGGAAGTAGTTGTAGTCGATATTTTTATTAACTTCTCTCACATAATGATTATTCACGAAAAATCACTTTGTATTCTTCCGAATGTACTTTTTTTTTTTTTTTTTTGAACTCTATGCGCTTGCATTATGAAGTATCTAACGCAACTGCAGAAAGGGAATAGAATTTCCGAAATACATTTTTTTTTTAGGAGTTGTACTTATTCCGTTATTGGTATTAAAGATTGACTCGTTATTTACTTTAAAAAGAGATTTTTTTACCACTGCGGAGACCGCAAAAATAATAATAATAACGGTAATAGTCTACTGGTGGTTCCGGATAATTTGTTTTAAATTTTGTTTAAAAAAAAAAAAATTAATACCGGTACTGTACTGTATTTTTAATTTTAAATTTTTGAGTACGATAAATAATTTATTTTTTATAATTATACTAATTATGTGTAGCTTAATTATGTTACAAAGAAAGATACCGTATATAATAATAAGGGATTTAATAAATAATGCACATTTAAAAATTTCAAATAGTTCCACGAAGAAAAGTTTCTAATTAAGTTCGGCTGAAAATTACGGTTTTGAACGTTAAAAGAATTTAATTGCCGTAATTTATTTTCCGTACCATTTTAATAATATTAGTTTGGATATAATTGCTCCTCACGTAGACCGACGCTAACTTCACATTTATTCGTATAATATTATTACTAATTAAAATTTGTCATGAAACGTAAATATTTTGATCGCGTAAGATTATAGTAGAAATAGGACGGTATAAAGGCCGTAAGCAGTTTAATTTACAGAAATGTGACAACTTTGTTGAAACAACATCGCAGCTGTGTTCTATATTTACTCGCTCGACCGATAACCACACAGCATTTTTTTTTTTTTTTATACAGCTTTCTTTATCATATCGTTTTTAATTAAAAATGTTTAAATTAGTCATCTTTTTTTATAAGCGACGGCCATAAAAGTGCCAAGAGCAAATCAAAGATCTCAAGTCGTCGTAAAATAGATTAAAGTCGATGTTCTAGAACTGCGCGGACAACTTTTTGAGTGGAAAGTTACCAGCGTCACACGCTATTACCCTGGCCAATCTACACGTAGCCTACATGGCGTACACGTAATAAGCCATCGTATGATATTTGAGGAGATAGAATTTATATTTTATAAATAGTTTCCGCAATAGTGAGTGATGGATTATATAACATTGAAATAAGAGAGATATTTTATTAACTGAATACCGTGAGGCTTTTTGAAGAATAGTAATAATATCTGATGTTTATATCGAGAGCACATTTACAGCAATTGTGACGAGACAGTGTTTGTTTTCTATAAAAACATAAAAGAAGATTAATAATTTGAGTAATGCGCAACGATATTGAATGGTTACGTATAATATATTTGGGAATGTTTTCTGATTTATGTAATTGGGATCGAAAAGTACATTACACTGTAGGTCAGAGGTTATATCTGACGATGAAAAATATTCTTCAGCAGGAGGATTTTATCTAAATTGAAAACGAAAATTAAAGTATTCATTACTGATATTATAACTTGCCGTTTGGCTTTTAGGGATACTGTATGTGGGACATATTTTATTTAGGAAAGTGGTAACTGTTTTTTATTTTTTTATTACGGCACCGAAATGCATGTTCTTAATTGGTTTGCTTAGTCTTTTCCATGTGAATATCCATTGTGGAAATTATAAAAATACGCCGGATAAATTGCATCTATACAATTACTGCATTGTCTCTCTGGCTATGTCAGGGTAATCTGTAATTTAATTATACCGATAACGAAAACTCCTATTACCGGTAACCATAATTTACGAAACGATTAAAAACAATGGGATTATTTATTACATTTTTATACGGTAATAATGTTAGTTAAAAATTGCAATAAATACTTGCCAAATTGACCAAAAATAAAATCGAAATTTAAGAATAATATTAATTTAAAAAAAAAAGTCCTTTTGTATAATTGTTTTTAAATATTATTACAGTACATGTACTGCATTAAGTTGTTTATAATTGGAAATTTAATACTGTATAACATTTACTATCGCAATTAAGGGAGGTGCAGGGTTTGAGAAAATGTGTTTTGAAATGCCAAAATAATAATTTTTATTGGGCTGTACTAGTATATTTTATTTTTAAAATTCTTTTTTTTAAGATTACAAGGTCGATAAGATTGAAGTGTACTATATTAACAATAATTATTTTTTGCTTCTATTTTTACAACTAATTTACATTTTGGTAACGTATACCGTTTAAATTAATTCCGCTCTAAATAAATATTGTATTAGCAAATGATTAAATTGTTTTATATACGTGGTAGATTTTTTTTTTGCGTGGTTTTCGGCACGATGTTGCCTGACCTTTGAATGACTTTTACCGAAAGCGCAGTTTAGTGAGAATCGGAGACGCAGAAGCTTAAAAACTGGTACCAGGCCTACAGTAAACACAATACAGTACATGTGTATTATGCTCAACGTGTTAACGAATTGAATAAACGGATTTTTTTCAATGTCAAGAGATGCGCGCCACTCGTCGCGACTCTATTATTAGAACACGGGTAAACACGTCCAACTAAACGATACGTAATTTCCTTCGCTAAGTCAACGTTCTTAATTTATTTTTGTAAAACTCGTATTATTATATCAGCCGATAAATGATGGTGAGAAGTGTCTCTAGACTCCCACTAGTCTCATTTAACATGATTATGCGCACTTAGATCTGTCATTGTAGATTCCGTCGGCGAGTGAGAAACGCCGAGTAAAATGACACGAAAACGAAAAGATGCTGACAAATTGTGTACTTTTGCCACACAAAGACCTAATCGAATCGGTAGTGGGATGGTGAAAGACGTTTAGCATACATAATAAAAATAAAAAAAAAATTACATTTAATTGTTACAGTATTTAGATTTAGTAATTACTCTGGTAAATTCTATTTTTATCCATCAGTGCAAGCTGTATATTTTAAAATTTAACAGTTTATCAGAACTTTATTTTTGGTATTCAAAAAAGTTGTTTTTAATTAAATTTTTTTTGTTTTTTGTTATATTAAACATACAGTATGCGAATTTGATGCTGTATATTTTATGTAGAACTATGTTTGTATCGTTAAAAATTGAATTCGGTTCATGAATTTTTTGACAACTTCCGATTTTTAACTGCAAACTTTTTTTTAGTTCTACTGAGAAACAAAAAAAAAAAAAAAAACGACAGCTGGTAAAACGAGACTTTCTAAACTACCGTACTGTACGTGTAACTCGCTGAAATTCCGGAATCTTTTTATTATTACATGTACTTTATTTTAAATATTCTTTAGGGAAATATAGAACTAAAAATAGATTTGAAAAAAAAAATTCTATATCGGTAATGAAAAAAAAAAATTTTATTATTAATTTATTGCTGCTTTATTTTTTCTAATTTTGTTATTTAATTTATGCAATTTCTTCTAAATATTGTGTTGTCTTTTTTACTTTTTCTATCGGTAGTTTCGAATGGACCGAACAAATTTTTCAATTATTTTAAGTTTGGCATAAGAAGGTTAAATTTACTTTAAGAATAATATTGTTAACTACTGTTTTGTTTTCGTTCGTGATACTAATGAAAACAACACTGGCCCGTAATAAAAATACGGCGGGATTACATAAAATAAAACTGTTTAGCTAATTTTATCGCCTTTTTTTTTTCTTCTACAACTTTACGGTTTAAGTATACGGCGTGTTGCGTCGTGGAATTTTACTCTCGATTAAACCTTTTAGAATAAAATGTACGCTATAAAATCACTGAATATTTTAACTGCAAACAACGTCACATATTTCTTTGACACGCAAAACTTGAATCGTAGACTTTGAAACTGTTATTTTTTTTATATTATATATTTATAATAGCAGTGGTTTATTAATAATACTGTATTATTCTAAAATTAGCTCGAGAAACATCCATTGGTTTTCTGATAAGGGGTGGCAGTTTATAAACTGTTCGAATAATAAAAATTAATATTAATGAATGAGGTTTATTTATAGTTTTTCGTAGGCTACAAAACATAATAATCACCATCAATTTAATTTTAAATATACTGTACTTTATTTATTTATTTTCATTTTGTAAGAAAACTTGATTTTTATTTTGAAGAAAACTAAAAGCGAATTGAAGTTTTGCTATACTGTACTGTATTGTATACACGCTTATCTTGAATTTTAAACGCGCCAAATTAGCATATAAATAGTTATCACGTGATGGTTATAAATTTTGTTTAGAATAGAAATGTGTAAGTCACAAGTGGGATGTTGAAAATGTTTACGTAAAAAAAAAAGATTTTAGCAATAACATCTTAAGCATATTATGATGATGTCAAACTTGTTTTTTAAAAAAAAAAAAAATTTCGACTGAAGTCTATTGAACGAACTTAAAAATTTTCAAGGTTTTTTACGGTTTCGCTGTTTATTTGTAATGGAAACTTGTTATCTTCATGGCCAAATTTAATAACCACACAGTCCACACTTAATTCAAGGCGTTATCGCTGGACATCAAATATTAAGATTTTATTTTTTAAAAAAAAAATGAATGCGATATCTAATTTATTTTCTTTTCGTTATTTATTTTTAGCAATTGATATTAATACGTAATCTACCAAGAATAATTTTTTTTTTTAAAGTTATTGATAGAATTATTAATAAAAAGAAAAATTCACTAACCGGACATTGAAATTTTATTGCTTAAATTAATAATTGATGGTAATTTACCTCAAGGCTAGCGTAACCAGCCTAATTATAGGTACGCTGGACAGATTAGTTTTAATGCCTATAATTATATTGTTACATGTACAATAGGTAATAATTTGGAAGATGATGATGTCCAGGGAAACTGGATAGAACTTTATTATATTTGGCATTGAATTTTGCATTGATTAATAACGGGTTTAAAACGGTCTGCTGAATGACAGTGTAATGAAGAAGAAGAAAAAAAAAAAAAGAGATTAACATTTAAAAACGTGCGTATTTAAATTTTTAAAACCTATAAATTTTTTGTAAATGGCAATAAATTTTTTTTTTAAACATATTTAATTACGTACATCTACGACGCAACGCTGCATGCATTTTTAACTTGTACCGGTATGGTAATTTTGCATAACATTTAACATTTTCGCAGTTATGCTAGTTAATACTGACTACTAATAAAATTTAAAAACCGCAACTACAGTACTGTATAGATTGATTGGAGCTCAATGGCTGCACTGCATCATTATAGTGTACTGTATAAACAAAATATTGCACACAGTACAGTATGTCAAGTTAAGATAATATTATAATACTTCGTGAGTGAGAGTGGAAATATTATACTTTATTTACATTTCTATTTTTAAGTTGTACTTTTAACTACCCGGTAGGAAAATATGACATTTTATTATCAATTGATTGATATATTAATCTCGTACATTGATAAAATATTAAATTAAGGCGATTAAATTGGATGGAAATTACAGTAGATCAGATAACAATCATGGAAATAGCGTATGGGGTTAAAATGACCCTGAGCAAAAGAAGAAGAAAAATATAGCATGGAAAATTTTCATATTACCGGTATTAAATTTTAAAATAGAAAAGTCAAAATATATAAACAGACGAAATTATTTGGGTTAAAATAATACATTTAACAACTTCATTATTATAATGAATTTGAGGTACATACAGGTGATAAAAGTTATTTTTGGTACAGCGTAAGGAGTAGATTCGATCATTAATATTGTGTGTGTTCTGAATTAGGAAAATCGTTTTAAATTTTCATTCTATTCGCATTTTTGTAAACAACCAGCTGTACTCACTCGACCTTCACCGTGAAAAATCTGGCAACGATTCTGAAACCTAAAAACGTTTACCAACGTACTGTATAAATCCGGAATAATAATACTGTAATAGTGGTTAAAAACGGAGAAAAAGATTATTGGGTGGCTAATAGAATGATAAAATAAATTTTTTTGATGCTATTTTTATACAATCATGGTGCTGATTTTTTTTTTTAATAATTATAATTACCGTTATATTGACTTTAATACTGTAATTGAATTTGAAATATTTTTTTTTAATTTTATTTTATTTAAAGTTTTTGTTTTTTTTTATTTATCAAATTATTAATTAAACTGGTGATACGCAAGGAAGTAAATGACAAAGGTTTTTTTACATGTATTTTATCTCATTACAAATGAAAGTATTTTTCTCTATTTTATGTAAACAAACGTTTCTAGACTTTTGAAAGCCAAAACTTGTTTTAGTTATAAAATGAGTGGAAAAGTACCGGTACACGGAGATAGCTATACTGTATGTCTGGCCATCCTTGGCTTCTTTCACACACCCAAAATGTTATTTTTCTATTTTTATAAAATAAAAAAAAATAAATAAAATAGCGTTAAACGGCGCTAAAATAACTTGGAAAAATAATATTGTATTTTCGGAGAGGAAGATCGTTTACATCGGGCAAATATTGACTCGCAGTGGCACTCACGAATAGTGATTTGTTTTCACTCTTGTTAGATTCAGCGATATTTCGTGTAGAGTAAATATCGCTGGGAAAAGTTTAGACATTCTATTTATTTCTATATTTTGTTGTTATTTATTTATTTAAATCGGCGAGGGAATTCGTTTTGCAGGTCTATTTAAAACGTGCTATTTTAGAGTTAATTACCCCCGGGCCTCGTTTGCGGAAATACAGTATACCGGTAAATAAAATATGGTTATTAAGAAAAAGACACTCAATAAATATTTTTTTTATTTTAAATTAATATTCAAACAAGATTTACTTTAGAATTGAGCCATGTTTTAAATGATTTTTTTTTTTTTTAAATCAATTTTCTAACTCGTTGTTGGAAGTTTGATGGAATTGCTATTCATACTTTTGAAATCGTATATCGTTTTCGGATTACATTGTACAATTTCAAATTATTGTGTGGGATTTGTTGTATTTTTATGCAAACGCTTTTAAACAATAGCAATTTTGTTAAAACGACGGTGTTTTGTTACTTTAGATTAAAAAAAAATTGTTGTAAGACTAACCAGAAATTCAAATATTGCAGAAAATAGAAATGACCTGCTGAAAAAAGTATTTCATTCTGCGCAAGCAATTTTATTTAAAATTTAAAGCTATCTTGAGGCAGACCTCATATCGATAAAAATAAGGGTTGGGGGTTCTCGGAGGGAGAGCAAAGATTTTACATTCGTATTGTAAACAGTAAAATATTTGCGTAGTCTTTGTTTTTATTTGAGCTTTCAACTTTATCCAGATTTTGCGCATTTGACTTAAAGCGGTTTTGAAGACTACGGTTAGATTTATACAGTACATGTACAGAATTGTTTTCCGATAAAACAAAAAATGGTGTGTTTCGTGGCGCGCGGTGGTGTTCCTTAAGGGATACCAACAGACGAACAAAGTTTGACAAAATGTAAACAAAAAATCAATCGCACTCAGGTTCAACTTTTTTTTTTTTTCGTTTTTTTATTTTTAATAATGTAATTGGTTGATGGCGTGAATCTGACGTAACCATGGAGATATAATTCTATTAGTTTTTTTTCGACAGATAGAAAAGTTTCTCGCGCATATCACATTTATTTGAGGGAATATTGAAACGAGTTTGTACCAACTTTTATTAGCTTAAACATATAAAAATTATTACAAGACATGTACATATATTTTTTTAAATATATTTTATGAAATTTTACCTTTTTAAGAATAGAAAAGTTGCTATCAATTTAGGAAAAAGCTTACATGTAATAAAACGACGACTATACGTCATTGAACCCGTTTTAGCAATTTATTTTTACAGGTAAAAAAAAAGAGCCGGAAAAGTGCTTATTTTACTCAACGACATTCGGCGTTAGTTGAGCTTGACTCAAACTAAATCACGATGCAAAGTAAACTAGCTTTTTTTTTTTTTTTTAAATTAAACGTAAAAAGAGGAATAACGTTTCGTTAAACGTAAAAGCCGAAACTGATGAAACCGCTTTAGATATGCGCAACAAAACCTCACGAAAACGAAGCTAATCAGAAGAAATTCTCGGAATACGGCGAAATATTGGCTGAAAGTGAATTCGTTTAGAACGACGCAATAACGTCTACTACTTCAACGACATTTTCAATTTAATAATAAAATATTATAATCGGCGCGATGAAAGTTTTACAAACACAGTACATGTTCTGTAGTTTGTCGAAAGCTTAGGGATTTCTTGAAATTAAGTTTGAGAAATTAACTCGTAAATAATTTTTTTAATGAAAATTACCGGTAGTATATTTTAATCTCGAATTTTATCGCGATGTTTATCTTAAGTTATTTATGAACTCATTATCATTATTTATTTTGGATTATTTTATTACATGTATTTACAATTTGGTTTTTTTTACAAATGTCAGTACCGGTACCGGATGTTTTTCAATTTACATTATTGATTTCTAGTACAACGAATAAATCACTAATTTCATTGAAAATCGTTATTTAGAGGTTTTAAACTCATAGTAGGGGTTTTACCGCATTTTCGAAGCTTGAATTTGAAGCTGAAATTGACTTTAGCTCTAGCAATAACTCTGCTTTATTTCTATTGCTGTACATGTACTTGTAATAAAAGTAGTAGAAGCTATTGAAATTGTGTTTCTTTTTTATTTATTAAGTTGTATTTTTTTTTTCTTTGCTGTGTGTGGTTTTTCTTCATTTTTTTTATTTTATTTGTTTTTGTTGATTTAATACGGTAATTACTAATTAAATTAATTTTCTGAAATGTAGGTCACATTATGATTACGATGCTTGTCTAATAATAATATAGTTTAACATGTCAAATTAAATTTTTTTTTCTAATTTTCTTGTCTTTTTCTTTTTGTAGCAAAATTACTACGTGACTACAGAAAGATGTGGTACGCTTACGGTTGTAATCCAGGTAAGATTTTTTTTTTATAATTACTATAAATTTTAATAAAGCTAGATAGATAGGTTCGTGTAAGTTGTCGCTTTGAAGGATAAACATAGTCAAATTAAAATCGTAATTTTGTCCAGCCGATGAACGTTCATTATTGGGGGTGATGTTGACGGTGGCGCGTGCGTGACTCTACGAGCGTGGTGTCGCTCGTGTCATATAAACTAAATTGAGATCAAGAGTTAAGTCATTAAAGCTAATTAATTAGCCTGAGCTTATATATTCAACACATTTGCCGACGGTGTAACTTCGTTGAGGTATTACGAAGCAAGTATAGCGATTGGCTATTATGTTTACTTCTATTTTCTTAGCATTAAAATGCGTAATATGATGGGATTGGCGATAATTCTTCCGGCTTCCAACTTTTTCTAATAATAGCTCCCTTTTATCATCAGCTGGACTTTAAGCATATTAATGCCGAGCTATAAACTAATATTTAACTTGTATTAATTTGAAAGTTTGAAAGACAAAATAAGTATACAACAAATTACTGTTTCTTTTGGTGTTGTAATTTTATTTAAATTTGATAATGATCAAAGAAACATTAATAGGATTAATTTTGCTCATGTTACATATTTATTTTTTAATTACATGTAAATATTAATTTACACTTAATTAAATAAATAAAAATGTAGCATTAAACGTTTTTGCTTTATTTAGCAATGTCTATAAACATTTGAAACGCGCTGAGCATGCGTCTTAATAATAATGTTAGAAAGCCTCGTGCAGCTTAAAATTAGTTTTCAGTTTTTGTAGGGGATTTTTTTTTTGGAATTATGCAAAGGCGTAGTCGGAAGTCTATTACTTTTAATATTTTGCTGTATTTTTTTTTATTTTTTATTATTATTATTTGTTTTTGAACGAACCCCCGTCTACTTGTTGCGTGTTTTATTGTGATCGCGTGATTAAATTGTTTTCTTGATTTCGAACGGTGTATTTTATTGTGTTCGTGCTTTCGAACAATTCACAAAATATTATTTTCTTCTATAACAATGGCAGCCGATATAATTTGTCATTAAAATTACCAAATACTATGCGTTAATCGCTCATAAATATAACCTTACAACAATAAAAGTGGCAAACGTTATGCATATTGTTTACATTATTAAACGTTAGTTTATATTATATATTTTATTGATTTTTTTTTTTTTTTATTATTTATTAATTTTTTTTTTTGATTTGTCTGGGTAATTCTCAAGGTGCAAAATTATTTTACTTTCTAAAATTATTATTCAATAATACACTATTATTAATTTATTACGCAAAGTTAATTACAATGCAGTAGTCGCATATCATAATTTCTTAAAACAAAAAAGAAAACTGACATTTAACAGTAAAATTTTGCCTGTTGGGGAAACCGTGCGATTAATGAAGAAATGATTTTGGAACGAAAAAATGTAGAAAGGAAAAGCAGAATGATGCTTATTATTATGTAGATTACTTAATGTGGCATAAGAGGAATCTAGTACTGTACTTGAAATATTTACTGGATGGCGTCCAGCTCCATTAACCCTTTTTTTTTTATTATTTCACTGCCATATTTTTTTCTCGTTGAAATTTGTCGGGAGAATAATTGGAACTGTGGTATTGTTGAAAGGCAATCTGTTTGATGCTGCGCGTGTTTGCTTGCCTGCTTAAAATATACCCGCGTATGGAATATGACGATGGCATCTTTCATGTTGAAGCTGTGCCAATTTTTTTTTTTTTTTTGTGAAAATTTTAAATGAACTAGAACGAAAATGCTCGAGTCAAGTTGCGTGGGTTTGTAATTATATTGAATTCAAAAAGTAAAGTGATGGAATACCAGAATCGCGAATGGCAAACAGTGAGATCTCGGTTAATGCACCTGCTAGGAAATTTGTTTATAACATATTATAGCATATTAATATAAATTTTGATGGTTTTTTTTATTTGAAATTTGCCAGCCCGAAAGATTTTAAGCTGTTACTTCTCGAAAATATTAAGCATTATATAAGCCATATATTAAATATTAATGTTTGGATATTAATATGCAGATTCTCCCAATTTTTTTTTTTTTTTTTACTATTGAATACCAACAAAAATTTATTTTGAATTGAAATTCATTTTTAATTTTTTTAGTAACGTTATACGAGCTACATAATGCATTAAGAATTATTCATTAGCTTTGTGACTTTGTCTGCTAATCTGAAGATAAATTGTAAGGGATGTTTACCTATGGCATACTCGTACATCTAATGCAAGTGGTAGTTTATTTAGCGCCGCGTGGAGTAAGTGCGTAGTTAGTGGTTTTGAGGACGAGCAGGTCATTTTGTTGTTTCCTGAGCAGGAGGGGGCTTGAGTATGCAAAGACTTTGCACTAAAGCCAATTGATTGGTACACTATCAAGTCTACGAGCTTACTACGGCGTAGTCGGAGATTAGCCTATGGCTAACTGCCAATACCACTTGCAACTTGTTATCAAACGACTCATTAATTATTCGACCTTAAAACAATTGCATTGAGCAATATGCCGGAGATTATATTGTTTTGGTTTTTTGTGTTGACGTTTAATGAATATTTTTTTTTAGACTTTGTTTTGTCTGGATCGCGCTAATACGTAATTTAATCAAATAGTTGGATTTATATTGATATAGGGTTAGGTGATTATTTCCTTTGGCTACCGTGTAGTCCAAATTTTGCACTACTCTTAGCTAAAAATAGCACCAACAACACTTTTTGGTGCATGGTTAGTTGTTCTTTCCTTATTAGTTTGAATAAAATACTTTGTTTTAAGTTATTACAAGATACTGTATCTTTTTAAATGTAAATTACTGTAAATTTTAATTATTTAGCGCAAAATTATGTTTGATATTTACCAAGTTTTTTTTTATTGGATGCAGAGTCTCAAATCAAATAATTATAACTCAATTTGGCAAAATGTGGAGTTAGGTGGTTTTCTAGTTTAGTTAACTACAGACTACAGTATAATACACCGTACAGTGATATTCTAAGTTGGACATAAATAAATAATCGAGTGTAGCCTACAGCAAATATTTGTTGCTTTCGCGGCTTATTTTTAGTTTGGTATCTAACAGTTAATATTTGCTTACTGTATTTTGTTTGTTAGAATTTATTATGTGTACGAAAAATTGCTTTCGTATTTGTTTATTTTTATGAAAATAACTTTATTTGATACAAATTTTTAATATGATTTAAAATGGCAAACAGAAGCTTGACGGACGCTAAAATTACAATAACTTACTCGTACATGCAGTTTGAATCCGGTGGTTTTTTTTTAATAACGATTCTTAAGAAGACCTATATTATTTAATCGGAAGTATTTAATAGTATTAAAACTTGTAGTAAAAATGTATGGCTTATGTTAAAACAAAATATTGAACGAAAAAGAAATGGTTATTCACCTAAGCCAGAATGATGGAAAAGGAAAATATGACTTTTTTCAAAAAATTCGATGTACATTTTCTAAGTAAATTATTAATTATTTACAACTTTTTCTGCAGATTGTCAATTATAAAGTTTCTAAATTCACGGTCGTTATAAATTACTGGACACGTCGGGCGTAAACGTGACAACGTTAATTAAATTTTTCTCCGCAACTTAATTAAATATGAGAGGAGACGAAATAGTTTTTACTTTATGTTTTGTCAAATGTACATTGTGTAAACAGCATTTTACATATATTTTTTTTTTTTTTTGAAGTCTTTTGTTTAACATTGCTACGTGTAATATTAATTACCGTACAAATGAAACTCGCGTATTATTTCGCGGTGAAAGTTAATGGTTGTTTTGATGCTTTCGCTTCCTACATATATATATTTTGTAGAGTTTACGGTGAAATTTGAAAGTTGTATGGATTAGGAAGGTGTAAGGTATCATTTTGAGCTGTCAGTTTGAAAACTGAAAATGAAGAAGATTATAGTCGACAAATGTCATGGCGCTGTCAAAATATAACGCGTTGTATTTACATGCACTTCCATCTATTTTATCTATTCTATCGCAATAGTATAAAGATAGATTACACTCGCGTTTTATTTTAACTTGACAGTGTAGACTATTATGATAGAAATTTTTAATACGTTTAGGTCTTCTCTTATTTAATTTAAAAAAAAAAAGACCGCTTTTGTCTCGGACAACATTTAAGACAGATGCCACTAACGCATTTGATATTATCCTTAAATTATCAATTGCTTCGTTATAGTTTATTATAAGGAATTATTAAGGAATTAGGTATTACAGAAAAGGGCGAATAAATAGATGTTAACAGGCTCAAGCTGCGTCAACCCATTATTTGCGCTAGATAGCCTAGTCGATGCATTTTATGTAGTAAAACAAGATAACGCATTTTCAGACGGCAAGGGGTAAGCAATTACATGGCCGGAAAAAAAGTTTATTTGTGGATGAGAATAATATCTCCCTGTCCTATTTCAATTACATCTAAGGGAAAGAAATGTCCATTTGGTTGCACTCAGTTTGGTTGTACATGTAACAGCGTTCTTGAAACATCTTGAGACTCGCGTTATCAAAAATCTTCCAATAGTATAATTTAGAATCTAACCACCAAAAAAAAAAAGCGGAAAAAAAAACAAAATCCAAACAATAAATGTGATTTTTATGAAAAGTTTTAAAAACCATTACAAATGTTTCTCTATATTATTGTATATATTATAATAAGTTTTTGCTTACAAATATGACTAGGCAGGCATTATTATTATTTACAGTTTTTCATATTTTGAGTGCTTTTAAAATAAAATGCAACAAAGTGGTCTTTTATGAAAAGTGATTCTCAATTCTTAAATAGATAGACCTTCTTTATGCTTTAAGGAGTTCGTGTAGACTGTAGAGGACTCGTTATGACTTGGGAGAGAACTGTATTTCTTTCGCATTAACTAAGATTTTATTTAGCAGCCTATATTATACGAATTTAATGGCCACGTAGGAACATCATTTCTAATTATATTCGCGCTTTAAAGTACTGTATGTATAATGATGATAAGAATTCGGATTATGTTTGCATGCGGCTTTCGGTAGAAGCAGAAATGACAATTAGAATAAAATAAGTTTTAAAAAATCTACCAGCGGATTAGAAAATGCGCGTGAAGCTATTATTTTTCTTTCTTTTTCTCCTACTTTTGATACGGCGAAGATGTTGGTTTAATTTGCAAATCCTAAAACGCGTTAGGTAGACTATGACAGGGTTCTTCAACTCTTTTACGTCCGCGAACCGGCGAGAAATATTAAAACTTCCTTGTTTTTGCTCGCGGGATAACTTTTCCAAGATTTCAATGTACCTCATCAAGGCACAATAAAATGGGCATTAATAACGCCCAGTGGCGCTGTTCAGGATTGATTTGCAATGGAGAGCGACGAAATTATCAAATTAAGCATTTTATTATAAGAGTAATAAATATTGCCATAACAAGAGCGAAATTTTTTTTAAAAGAAAATAGGCAAATTCACCTATTTTTTTTATGCAAATTAGTTAGTTCGAATGATGTAGCGTTTACCTACAACTTACAAGGCCTTACAGGATTTGAGAGAAATTTCTGGCGGGCCGCTACAAGTTGACGGCCCAACGAGTTGAAAAACAGGGAGCTATAATGGTAAATATAAAAGGAGAAAAGTGAATCGAGGCAGCTGCGAACGATACGGTTATTCAACTTGTAAATGGAATGGAAGTGGTGGCCGTGGCATTTGCAGAGCTCCAACTTGGAACTTATCCAAAGATGTGTGGAACCTTAGGAGCGCGCTTGTACTTGTTAAAAAGATTTGAGAGGGAATGTAGCGTGATTGTTGAACACGCCTGTTCGTTTATTGCTCTTCTCCCGTTCAGACGAAAAGTGAGTAAGAGCTTCCGATTAAAACGAGCGCGTTAGAAGTGATCGATATCGACCACAAATTGCTTTAATATTGTTCACTGAACTCTTGATTTAAATCTCGCTAAATCAAAATAAATTAGGAAGCCATCCATTTTTTAAAAAAAATAATTATTAGCTTTTAATAAGAGTGCAATTTAAACTGAAGTACTGTAATATTAATGATGCGAAAACTTAAAATAAATTAGCTCCTTAAAATTTTAAATATTTTTTAAACATACATATTGAAAAGTTACTATTATTAAAAATTATGTTTAATATTTATGAATTTTTTTTTTAAACTAGTTTTTTAGGGATTATTTGCTTACAAATGTAACGAATGAATTGCCCATTTTTTTCTGAACTTAGTTATTATATTTATACGTATACAGAAGTATAGGAGCTTTACTGTATGCGTTTCACGCGATAGTAGGCTATACTATAGTCTTGTGAGCTCTCGTTGTATCAATAACCGTTTATCATCTTTGAAACAGATTTATTTATTGCAGTTTATGGTGGGATGTAAATATTTGATAAAACTCCCGTATTAATTGTCAATAGCGAAGAATCTTTTCAACGTAAGGCGTTAAAATAGCCCAAGTTTACGGATTATCCGATTGCAGCGGGGGTGCGGTCACGCCCTGACATTTCTGGCGAAAAGGTTTGATTTTTGTCAATATTATACTCCAGCTTTTCTTATTGATCGAGGCAAGAAAAAAATGAATGTTGAAGGTAGAAAGAAGCTCTAGCTACTGTACATGTACTACAAAATGAGAAATGGGATTTGAAATCGTATTATGTTTGTAGAAATGCTCCATGCATCATTTTATTTTTATTTTTTTTTTGACCTATACTCGTTTATTTTTCTTACCGTATCTTTAAAAAACATTTTAAAATATAAGAATAAACATCCATCATAATTTTATTTGCGGTCTGTTTCGTTGTGATCAAACTTTAACTGCACTGTTGTGTATTTTAATATTTATTTTAAAAAAGTTTTTAAATTTGAGTTTGAGAACCAATTTTATGTCAAGTGTACATAAAGTATATGAACTTTTTATAGAAGTTTTACAACATTTACTCAAAAATTTTAAAGATTTCAAAATTCTGCACGGTGAACAAGGCGGGGGGAAAAACCACTTGAGTTATAACTGTGAAATAATTTGTTCGTTTTAATTAACCATTAACATTTCAAATTTAATGATTACCGTATTTGAATCGCATGATTATATTTTAATGTGTTTTCAAAATGTGCCTCAACGCATTCGGCAAGACTATATTGGCTTCATCGATTACGATTTGATCAAATTGAATTTTTGTGCCATCCAACATACGTTACTGTAACGTTAATTTTTAATTGGTTTAGTTCGTAGATAGTAAAAAAAAAAAAATAAAAATAGCCATTGTTATAGTATAGTAACTATGGTTTTAGTATAGTAACTATGGTTTTAGTCTCAATGACATTTAGTATTTATTTCTTCTACTAACGTACCGTAGTGGTTTTTTTTTCTCGTTCACCGCGTATGTGCTTTTTCTTTTATGGCTTATTGGGATAAAATGTTTTATATATTCCGAATAAAAAAGTATCTTTTACATGTACCCGATTTAAATGCTTTTAGATAACGATAATTTTTTTCAAAAATAAAATAGATATTGGAAACGGTAATTCAATTTAGAAAAATAAAAGATTACAATTTTATTGGAATATTTATTATCGCTAAATAGACTACATGTAGTTTTGCTAATTAACTTTGATTAGATTTGTCGGCTCAAGTGTTTGTCCTTCTCAAATCTCGCAATTGTAGCTAATCGTGATTGCTATTTGGCAAATGATTTTATGAAGGAAAGCGTCAAATTGAGATTTTTTTGTTGTTGTTGTTGTTGCGAGTGCGTTGCCGCCATGCGTTTGCAGGTTAATTAAGTTTTGATGCTAGTTACTATCATCTTCGGTTGATGGTGCCTTTCCGACTTTCAATGTTAATTATTGTAACCTCTAAATCCGGTTAAGAAGACGGAAAGTTAGTTCGATCAATCTCTATTACAGCATCCTGTATGTGTACTACACATTGCATGGAACTTCCAATCTTTTGCGAACAGACGTTGATCCGCATTTTCATTTTCAATTGATCGTATCATAAAACTAATTTTTGACGATATATATTACCGGCCTAGCAATTGCATGGGTGCTAAAACGATTAAAATAAGACTTTAATTTTCTTTTATGAGAGCATAAATCTTCAATAAAAGTTGTGTGAGAATATATAGTCGAGATTGCGGATGAAACTTATAATCAATTATTATACTGAAATCGAGAATATTATTATTAAGTTATTTAAATTGCAAGTTGGAATCGGTACTCAAACAGGAAAGTAAAAAACAAACTTGCAGTTATAAATTTTCTGTTTAGAATAAAAAAAAATTTCTTAAAAAAAAAAAAAAAAGATAATAAACGTGAGCTTGCATATATTATTTATTAAGTTACCGGTATTGATTTTACGTGGAATATTTTTCAATAGCTGCCTACATTTATAAATGACAGCAAACTGATAGCACATGTGAAACGAGTTGCAAAATTTCAAAATATTTCATAGTGTGCATCTCACAATATTATCGAAAGTTTTAAGAAAGTTCTTTTTTTTGGTTGAATTTGGAGCACATCAAATTCGATGAATTCGGTGCTTCGGAAGTTTAAATTGCAATATCGAAAGTTTTAACGTATGTATTGAGGTTAAATTTATGCAAAGTAATATTTTCTTTGTTTACACCGACTCGGGAAAGTAATTTGCGAATAAAGGCGGCGTATAACACCCGGCGCTAAATACGCTATTGATTTGCATTTAAATTTCTTAAATAAATTGAGTTTAGACGTTTTACGTAAAGTATAATGTTGCCGATATAATTATATGGTAATACCGGTGTATTTTTTTTACAGATTGATTATTTCTTTGAAACAATATCAAATGTAACGTTTTGTATTTGACGTATAAAAGTGGAGTAAGTAAAGTGTATATGGTGGCTTTTTTTTTAATTTAGTGATTTTTTTTTTTTCGATAAAGCTATCATTAAAGTGGGCGTTCGTACCTACACAAAGAAGTTACTTTAATTTAACCAATGTAACATAAAGTGTAGCGAATTTTGTTTGTTGCGTTTGAATTGACGTTGGCATGTCAATCACATCACAAAATGATTGCGAAAACGAAGGGTCACAATCTGTTAGCGTGCAGTGTACCCTTATAATATACTCGAAGCAATGGATTTCCAATGATTATAATACATCTCAAACGGTGACAGATGAATTGTGCTATATCATGCAACTAAAAAAAGCTTTTAATGCCAATCGATTGCACTTCCAAACTTATTGAGACGGTTCGTTTAATTGGATACGGTACCCCGAATATAATTGAGTTGCTCAATTTCGGGAGAGAGAAAAAAAAATAAAATAAACAATCGAAAACAAAAGCACTTTTATAAAGACTTAGATGTTTTAAGTTAATTTAATTTTTTTTTGGATTCAATTTAAAGCGCTGCATACCAAAATACACTGTTCGTTTAATACTTAAATTTAATTTTTAATTTTTGTTTTAAAAATGTATTTTTTATATGTATGGTATATAGGTTTAAAAGTTGTTTTTTTGGTTTTAAGATGTTGGATGTATTGTTTTTTGTGCGAGTCAGAGCGATGCTTCGTTAACTTTAGATAAGCGGATATTAAATTGAATAATGTTGTTAGTATCCCGGGGGTTTAACTGTGATTTCTCAATAATCTTATCTTGTAAAATCTGGGTTTAAAATAAACTAATGAACATTTTTTTTTTTTGGTACGCATGACGAGCAACTTTCTCTCGGCGAATGACGATCTAATCATATTTGATTTTATATATGTATATATTTAACGGATGTTTGTTTATATTTGATGCATCTGTTGTTCGTTTAAATAAATGAAAAGTTGGTGGTACAGTACTGTGAATGCGTGCGAACGCGTAATCCAGGCGTTGAATGTTGTTCGCAGAACATGAGAAAAGTTATTCAACTGACATTGAAAAAAAGAAAACGTCAATATCACACCCAATGTAAAGGTCATCGATTTTCGTCTCTGCTTCTGGCTCAAAATCATACGAGACAATACTTATAATGAGAAAGATGAATTAAAAGAGGGAAAAGTAGATGCAGTTTGCGGTTCTACATCTTATTTTTTTTTTATGGCAGCGATAGCACAATCGTTAAAATAATATTATATCGTAGTAAAATTATTATGACTTATTATAAAAAGGAAAATGTTTTTGGCTAGTATTTATATTTTGTATTACCATGCTAATATTTTATTTCATAAATTTGATCTTGTTTTAGGAAATAATTTTATTTTCTTAGAATTGCAGTATTAAACGTTAATTAAATGCGCGTCTTATAATTATGTAGTGTACCAGAAATTATTTTTTTAAAAAAAATTGTATACCGGTACCGGTACAGTATTTCATTTTATTTTATTTATTTAATTACATCTAGTTTGACAAAATGTGAAAAGGTTATAATAGGATACTTTGTTAATGAAATGGATGACTTGCAGTAATTAAATTAATTTGTTTTATTATTTTAATTTTTACAGGGGGATTTATCCCAGATTCAAAAAAAGGCCGTGTTTCTTACAGTCCATGACATGGGATCAAATAGTAAGTTATTTTTCCACATCTAGTAAATTTTATACATATTTATTGATAAGTGGCAACTGTGCATTTTTTTTTTTAAATGTTTGCTCGTTATTTTTTGTCAACGTGTACAACGAAATGTCTCGAGAATAATGAATTTTATAATATTAGCGGATTGGGGGAATCTGCTGACTAGCAAGATTGAATTCTCAATAAAGATTATTTTATAAGAGGAAAAATAAAGAAAAGAAAAGAAAAGAAAGAAAAATTCAGCCTTTTTGCGATAAAAGCTTGTTGGCGCGATGCATTTATAACAAAAAGTCTCTAATCTTTTGTCTGATGAACAATACCAGGGTTACTTGAAGATGACATTTACAAATTTATTTTAGAATAAAAAGCAAAATCAGTAAGTACCGGCAATAAAAAAACTTCATATTCAAGAATGACAATGTTCTAACTTGATATTGATTTTTTTTTACTACCGGTAGGTGATATGATGATAACGTTTTGCCAATATTCATTCTTTGTATTTGTGTGAACGTTAAAGCAATACATGATCATTAAATTTTTATAACTGATATATATATTTTTTCTTTCTCTTATTTTTACGTGCTTAGGCAACTCTATGTCTCATTTTATTGATCATCCTTCGATGCAAGAAATTAAGCAAAGATCTATTTTCTTGCACGTCAATATTACTGGCCAAGAGGATAATGCCCAAGATTTCCCAGACGAGTGAGTGATATTAATGACAATTGCTAAATAAATTAAATTGTAATCATATAAAACAAATAAATGCTTTATTCTTATTTATTTTATCGATATTGAGATGATTGTTTGTTTTTTTTTGTTGCTTTTTTCAGCTTTGTTTTCCCAACTGTTCAAATGCTTGGCGAAGACATAGTTACCGTTCTTGATCAGCTTAAGTGAGATAATGATATTGATTGCCAATTGAATTTCTGTAAAACGAGATTTGTATTTTAATGGTTAGGGTAAACATAGTCGTTGGACTTGGCGATGGCGCAGGTGCCAACATTTTGACACGATTTGGAGTGAGTTTAATTGAACAGTTTGTTGTTTCACACAATTACTAATTCTAATGGTTTTTTTTAATATACCGGTATATATATATATATATATATATTTTTTTTTTCAGATGGCTAATCCAAATCGTTGCTTAGGATTAATTTTAATTCATCCAACATGCGCAACTGCTAGCGTCAAGGAGTATTTTAAAGAGAAAGTAATGCGATTTCTTACGCTAAAATGATCATTGCATATAATAATCTCAATTATTTTCGCTCGTAGTTTATTAGCTGGAAGCTTCAAAACATTGGAACAAATCCAACTGCTGAACAGTACTTGGTATTTCATAAATTTGGCGGGGTAAGTTATTTTTAAACATTAACTAATATTTTTATTTTTTGATATTTAAATTATATAAAGTATGCATGGCTTTAAATAAGCAAATTATTTACTAGTAGTTATGATAGTTTGGTACATTTTTTAGATTTTTTTAGGCAGTACATTTGAGTTTTTATTTATTCTTCACATTCAATTTAGTTTTAGCTTCACTTTAGTTAATTTATTTCATTTATTGTTAGTGACTTTTTCTATATTTTAAAAAGCTGTTGTATATGATGCACGATATCCGTAATGATAACGGACCCAACTGAATTAGTATTAAATTTAATCCATTTAATAATCTAAATATTTTAATCAATTATTCTTCAGTGGATATAATGCTTGTGTTGCTGTGTGTGTGTGTTGAGGCTGAAGGAGGAAATTATGAACGTAGAATAGAACAATTCAATGTTAAAAAAGTCATTAAAGTAACATTTTTCCATGTGTCAATAAAATATTTAGATTATTAAAAGGTATTTAATTCTAATTCGATTGGGTCCGTTCTTTTTAAGGACATCATGTAGATAAAATATATATTTTTCATGTTTTTTTTTTTGTACTAATTTGAATGAAAACTCTTAACAGAATCAATTTTAGTGCATGCTATATGGCTCTTAATGGACAATTTTTGTTGTAAAAAAATAATTTTTGACTTTGCATCTATGATTAATATTTTGTAAAATTGCGCTAATCTTTTTTCTATTGCATGCATATTTTCTTGCACGAATTTGATTCCTTACTTCTGGCGAATGCACTAACCAAATTATAATACAAGTTAAATTTGATTTGACATTTTATTTATTGCTTCTGTTTTGAACGGGATTGCATATTTAATCTTGGTGTGCTTTTCTCCCTCGTTTGTATATTTATCGTGCATACGTCGATGTGATGGCGTCTACGTGGTGTAGCATCTTGAAGAGGTAATGCAAATCCAATCATGATAAAAAAAAAATATTAAGAGAAGCGTTTATGCTTTATTTTTAGCTTAATATTTTGTATTCAAAGGTTGGCTAGTGTTCTTTTATGAATATATATTTGTAAAGATAAGACATTATAGACTATAGATTTTGAAACTTACTTAGTTTTGACAACTTAATGGACATGTTTGAATACTTTATAAGTATCGATTGTTGCTGCGTTTTCTCTTAAAGAATATTTCAAATAAAATCTCAGTTATTCGGTATTTAAATGTTAATGCCATTTAGAAAAGTATATTGTTGGCCTCGAGTACTCCAGTAAGACATTTTAAAATTATTTTTTAATAATCATAAGCTTATACAAATTCAATTATAGTCTTTAGAAATCACTTGAACAATTGACAGGTTTCAACATTGAAATGCATCAATTATTTATTTTTTTTATACCGGGTATTTTTATATATACAGTATAAAAAAATAATAAATAAAAATAAACTGTTACTCGCTAAAAATCAGGGCTGATCGAATGATTATCACCTAGCAACTGTAATAAAATTATTTAAAATTTAACAGAAATATACAAACTTAAAAAATAATAGAATAGAACTTAAAGCAAATTATTTTATTGATGTTAATTAAATTAATGACTTCTAGATTCGAATTTTCTATCTGACATTTATTAAAATTGATTTTTGATGTAGCAATTGGAACAAGCTGAAAACAAGGAAAAATTAATCCAGGAGTACACTGAAAAATTGAAATCCAGCATCAATCCGAAAAATTTGAAACGATACGTGGAAGCCTTTATGAAGTAAACGTGTTTAGATGATAATACACTGATTATGCCAATTGATAATTTTGAATTATATTTTATTTTAGTCGAAAGGATATTTCAAGTTTACTTGAGAAGAATTTACAGTAAGTTTCGTTCAATTTTGTTTCTTATTGAATAAGTAAATCATGCAGTAATCAATTATTTATAAATGGTTTTTTTTCTCGCACAAATTTAGATTGGAGACATTGTTGGTAACAGGTGCAAGAGCATCTCATGTTCACAGTGTCCATAGTATGTACGCTTGCATGAATAAATCAAAAACTTCACTTTTGAAGATTGATGGCGTAGGGGACGTATTAATGGAAGCTGTAATTTAAATTGCGCATTTTTTTATTTTTTTGATAAACAAATTAATGTTAATTTTTGTAATTTTCAATAGCCGGAGAAATTTGCCCAAAGTCTATTGCTTTTCTGCAAAGGAATTGGCGTTTGTTAGTATTGGTTTTATTTTAAAACATGAGTAGGGCTAGTACCCTTACAATGCACGATATTTATATTTTTAAATATTTTGTTATAGTAACTTCAGCTGCTTTGCCAGGAATCGAACGACAAAAGTCGATTAGCAGTGATGAACCGGAGGCTGGTGAACGTCGTCGTACTAAGTCAATGGAAGAGTACGACCAACCGCGCAGGAAGTCCGTCCCTTCAAAGTGAGAACTTTGATCTCAATTGCTCTTTTACGCTACTCAAGAATACATTTATTTGTTTCTGACATATTTCGATCAAAGTGCCCTCCATTATTAACCCCTTAGAAAAAATGCCATAAATTTATAGTTATCAAAATTTAGTTTGAATGTTAAAAAAACAGAGAAGGAAAAAAAAAATTCAAATTATAGTCCATAGAACTATTAATTAGAAAATTTAGATGGTTAAAGGAAATATGTACAAATTAAATCAGTAAGCGACTGTACCTTAGTGTAGAATTATCATAGTTATTTATATAAATATCTATTTACAAAGATTTGTAGGAATTATTGAATATGAGGTAAGTTGGCCATTTTCGAAACATATAACGTTATCTCATTACTTTTTACCATTTCGATTTTATTTCTCCATTGAAAATTGAGATTCTTTACAATTAGCAGCTGTGAAATTTTTGTCAAAACGGAATGACGGTTGATTTTTATAACCATTTCGTTTTTGCAATGGCCGCGATTTGACAATATTTTGAGCTATGTTCAAATCAAAGCTTCAGATTGTCCTGGTGATCGCAATTTAATTGTACGTAAAAGGCGAATGTGATTGAAAATATTCTAGAACTGGTCTTTTAGAATTTTATAATAATTCTATATATATATATAAATTGTGTATTGATTTTATCTTTTAAACAACATCTTTTTAAATACAGTAATTTTTACGTTTTATGCAGCAGTTGCAGAATGCAGGTGTACATTTTTTTGTAATTCAAATTTTGTAAACAATTTTATCAATTTTTTTTTCTTAACTTAACGTTAGCTACAAAGATCTGTAACATTAATTATTAATTAAATGGGGAAAAAATGTAATTGCCAACTTAATATTACAATATTTTAAAGTAGATCTTTAAGAAAATCTAAATTATAGCATATATATATTATTATATGTACACTGTATTTAATTGTATAATATGCTAAATTTTGATTTTTATCAAATTTAACATATTAGAGCAGTATCAACTTGCAATTACAAAATCTAGTAAATAACATAATTATACATAGTATATAATACATAGAATATTTTTTAATTTGCAGTGCTGCGACGTAATAATCTTTAATGCTGTATTTGTAAATTAATAGGATTAAAAGAATAGTGGAATTGTATCACATTTTTAGTGCAAATGGTTTCCACGCAGTGCATTCATTTATATTTTACTGTAGATGGCGAGATGTATATAATTATATGTCAAATAATTATATAGTTAACATAATTGCTAAATTCGGGTTTTTTTTTAAAAAAAAAACCTTGCACATAGAGAGTTCGTATATCGATTGATGTCATTGTAACTCTGTAAAAATTACATGTACAAGTATGCAAATTTGTATTGACGTAATTTAATATGCTTTGACTACTTTCAAAATGTTTTGAAAAACATTTAATAAGCTATGCTATACAGTATAATATAAATAATATTAAAAATAGCCTTAATGTTTTGGGCGGATTTTTTTTTTTACAACATCATAAGTACAGTACTTATCAATGTTTGGGGAGGGAATTTCAGGAAGTAAATGCCAATAAAATGTTTATAATTATTAGGAGCGCATATTTATAGGGTCTATTAGAGAGGGCAATTGTACCAGGGCTAGCTCGCAATCTAAGGGATCCTCACAGTTAGGTGTAAACATTGAAAACCTTGGTAATTTTGTTGCCAATGGTGATTCCCTCCCCTTTTATTTATTGTGGCCCTGTATTTTCCCTTCCGCCAATGGCGACTATAATAATAATAAAGAAAGGGTAAATTTATTTTTCTCGATGAGTGTCACCAAATCGGTCAAAAATATCTGACCATGAGCAAAAAACGTGTCATTTATTAGTTTTGCATCTTAAAAAGCTTCATGAAAACTGCTCACATCTCTTCAGTAGTAAATTTCCCTTATTTCATATCCACGTCAACTACTGTACTGTATTTACTAGTATTATTATTTGGCCGCGTGTTTGAGGTTGCCAACCCTTAGATTTTTTTTAACGAATCTTTGTTTACGTAATTATTATTTGCGAGGATTTTCACTCTTATTATAGTTAGTGGTTTAAGAAGCAATTTTAAAAAATCCCAATTTATGATCGTTTCAAAACAATCTAATTTGCATAGTTCGGTGAATCTGCTATTAACTAATAAAATATGATGACATTAACTACTTTACTCCATTAGACTTTCGAAACCACCCAGAAAGAAAATTGCACGTTAATGCGAGACGGTATCGTATAATGTGTGATTTTATTGAAGATTTTTGTCTACTGTACCTTAATAATAATAATAATTATTATTATCTAAGAAATACCGGCAATTATTATTTTTTAATTACAAAAAGTTTATTTCCTTTGCAATTAACAAATACTTCCGACATAAAAAAAAATATATCCACCATTTCGTGATACAGTCATATAAAATGATTATTATTTAATGTTGTTTTTTTTTCTTTTATTTTTTAATATTTGATATTACTCGCATATTTTCCCAGAAAATGTTACTTTTGCAACTTATTTAATGTAAATTAAATTATGAAGAAACTGTTTACTGTACACAGGTTACGAGTATTACAGTATTATTATTTTTTTTTTTAAATAATTTTTTTAAATTATTATGTTTAGTTTAAACCAATTTCTTATATCACGGTTCAATTATAATTGTAACATAAAAAAAAAACGAAACTGGTAACTAACATGCTACAACGGTAATTAATAGTGACAAAGACGAGAAACGAAAACAAAAAAAAAATAATTGGAAATATAACGTGACATTTACGAATGACAGAATAAATGGAAGCATCAGGTTGGATTTATTAATAATTTATTTTTTATGATGAAAATGGTGGGAGCGGATCGAGAGAGCGGAGTTAGTGGAGCCGAACGCTTGCGCTAGCGAGCGAAACAACTTTTTACCAGGCGCGCACAGTCAATACGCAGCTACGTCTTCGATGACATCACTTCCTCGTTTCCGAGTTTTGTTTTCCAGTGCACTTCCTTAAAGCCTTCAGGAGACGCCATATTACCTCTCGCGCGGCTTGTACCGAGCTCAAAACTCACCACACCCGGAATAATACCATTTCGTATGCCTCGTCGCTCGGCTGTTGTTCTTTTCATTTAACGCAACAAAAATAAAAAAAGGTGTTTTCAAGACGAGAGGGTCGTCACAGACCCGAACACATTGGATTCATCCAAACTGGAACTCATGGAATTAGAGAATATCGTTGCCAATAGCGTATATTTGAAAGCGAGAGAAGGTAAGCAAAAACGGCAGAGTGAATTAGCGATGGAGGTAGAGGGAACGAGCGAGCGGCAAAATCTTGCTTTGCCCGAAACCCGTCGTTTCAAAATAAGCGTTAATATTTTTCTTCTTTCTGCTAAATGCACGCGATTAAAAATAGCTCGAATGACAAGATTTATTGTTATTATTATTTTTTTATTACGCGGACGCACTTAGCGTGAATAACGAAATTTGGAGGCAATAATTTTTTGATCCGCCAGCGCGCGGATGGGCAACCGCGTACGCCAATGAAAACATTGCAAGCGCTCGCCAGCCGCCTTATTTATTATTTTTTTTTTTTTGGGGGTACTGTGTATGTTATTTTTATCAAAGCCCTATCTATCTTTGGCTAATCAAATAATTGAATCGTGGTTGCGGTGTATTTTTTTCAGATATTATTACAGTAAGAACCGTGTTTTATTATGATAATTACGATGGGAGCTGCCGCCGGTAGAGAGTGTGAAGGTGGGACCTAGGGTAAGGTAGGCTACTGGTAGGCAGGCTCCCGCACCTGTCTCTCCAACAAAAAAAGCCGGCACATCACGTATGAACTATAAAAAAAAAAAAATCCCTGACTTTCTCTTTCTTCTAATTAAAATTCCAGCTTTTCAAGCGCATCACTCGTTTGGTGGTTCTTTATTTTATTTTTTTATTTTTTCCCCCACTGGAAATTGAATCGTAGGTTTTTGTTAATAAAGCGTGTGATTGATGGGAATTGTGTGAAATGTAAAATAAGTGGAATGAATGTGGCAACATGGCAATAACCTGCTGCGCTATATTCAGGTATAATACCATCGCGGTGTATTTTTATATTCTAGTCTCTGGAGGTTACTTGTTTTTTATTTTTTATTTATTTATTATTATTTGCAGAAAAGCTTGCAAAACAATTTTTTTTTTGTTGCTATTCGCGGTATTTCCCTCATTTTTGTTCTTTTTATGCTGAAAAACAATTTTTTTTTCTGTTTCTCTCTCTTCACGTCAAATCCGTTTTTTACGTCATTAAGAGTTTTTGACGAATAGCTATTGTAAGTTTTTAGTATAATTAAATTAATTATGTAAGTCGTGCGAATTGTGCGTGTAATTTTGATTGATTGTTAATGGGACGGGAGTAATTTAAGAGAATCTAGATGGTGGGTGATAAGTAAGTAATAAAAATGTTTGGGATTTACTGCGTGCAGTAGTATGATAATATTACTGTACATTAAAACTTAAGGTGTACTGTACTTTCAGTTTGTTGACATCTGCAACTTTTGACGAGACTGGTCGCTCGCTTTTTTTTTTTTTTTTTATGTTGTTGTGTTGAAGGGGAAAACTTTTATTTTTAAACTCTTATTTACACGTATTTATATTTTTTAAAATATGATTACAATTTTTTTTTTTTTTAAGATTATACCGGTATATTTATTTTTTGTCAAGTCATAAGACGATTTATTACGCGGTCCTTTATTAAATTTCTAAAGACGCGAGATAAAATCATAGCAATGGCATGTTGATTTCGATATGAAAATCAATAAATTGAAAGGCGGCGAGGGTTTTCGATATTGAGCACACCACGTTTTAAGATTTAGGTTAGGGATTCTTCGGGTGGGATCGTAATGAATAATTCTACAATTTTTAATTTTATCGTTTCTTTTCTTTTCTTTTTTTTTAGGTTAAATTTATTTCACTACGGTATTGTGAATTTAACGGCGAATTGAAATTTTTTTTTTTTTTTTTTTAGTACAGGATTGTATTGGCTACGCCAATAAAAAAAATCATAATAAACGTGTAGATAAAACTTTTTAATGTAACCTCGAATTAGCTTTTTTTTTTTTTTTTGAAGAGATTAATATTTTCTAATGATGACTATTCAATTACTGTATAATTATTTTTATTTCTCATCTTCCATCATCTGTTAACGTTCATCGAGATTGGTAAATAGCTCAGGTAATCTCGCTACATCCTTTTGTACATAGGTAAATAATAATAAAAAAAAGCATAATAATTCTATGAATACTTATTTCTAGCTTGAATATATTTTTTTGGGAGCTTATGTAAGAGGAAAGGCGGTAAGTTTCGGGTGGGAATCAAATTGGTGGCTCACGGCCTTGGTACAATACCTGCTGTTTGCGAAATGCACTCAACTATATTATACAAGTACGGTAGCATACAAGCTAATCTCGTCAAGTCACGAGTGGAGTACCGGTATAATAGAACCCAGAAATGAGAGAGAAAAAAAAAAAAAAACGAGAATGCATCGTTTTACGTTGAGTTGAACAAGTTGCACAGTTAACCTTAAGTTACGTTAAGTTGTGCTTTTCGTTGCATTCGGCAAATGTCATGAGTTAACAACTGCTTGATGAATAGTAACAGGAGGTTCGAATATCTGCTGATGGATTACTCTTAATTAATTGGCTGACGTCGAAAATATAATATTGCTCGTATGTGGACGAAGAATGAATGGTACAGCTTTGCAAATGACGCACGGAACTGCGCTTAAAATGCCGATGACGAGAAGGAAAATTTAACTTCGCGAATATTTTGAGATTTTAGTTAGCGAATGATTTTTTTGGTACGGGCGAGGTTGATTTTGTTGAATGAGGTTTTTGTTTTGTATCTATGGTGGATTTTTTTTTTTTTTTAGTTTATGCTTGTTTCTGTGAGCAACATGGAAATCTTGCTGAATTGGCATTCAGTTACATGTTTACAATTATTTCTCAGGACTAGGGACATTCTGTCCTGAATTATGTCTCTCGAAAGACTTGCTGAATTTGTAAGTTTCAGTCGTAAGCAAACTCTGTAGCAAGTATTACAATTTCAGGCACATTTCTATGTTCCGAGGCACAATTTAGAGATTTAAAAGTTTAGCGGGTGTTATTTTAAGCTTAATGAGTTTAATGAATGCTATTCTGTGTCTGATGAGTTTAGGAAAATTTTATAGTCGGCAAATGTTTTTTTTTTTAATGAACTATAAAATTCAAAATTGTGTTTTGCCGGTATTCTTTTTATACTTTGTTTATAGTCATTTTAAATTTAGCAATTTACTGAGAACGAAGGCTACAGTAATTAAATCTACGATTCTAAAAGGTGTACAAGTCGACTGGAAATTTTTGAACGTTGAAAATATTAATAATAAATGAGATTTTGAACTTGTTTGTTTTTATTTAAATATTTATGTGTACGTCATGAGACAAATTAAATTTTTTTAAGTAGCTTATTATACATTTATAATAGCTTGCATTTTTTTTTAAATGCGTTTTATCTGCAAATTTATATAAAAATTTTGTAAAGTTGATTTATTTTCTAAAGTGAATTTCTTATAAGGTCAAACTTTGTGTACCGGGGAAATGTCATTTTGAAATAAATTGACTTTTACACACATTGCTTTTCACACCACTAACTACAGCTATCTCAAATTATTAATGACTTTAAACGACGTTTAAATAACATTGATCGCGACTATCATTAATGTTTGCAAAGTATGTTGCTGCGTAAATAATTACACTCGTCATTAATACTGTAGTTTAAGCCAAAAATAATAATACCCGTAAAAAAAATAATTAAGTTTTGTGTAGGAAAAACTAAAGTAGTAAAGTCCGAGTAGAGATTTGTTTTTAATACATTACAATGTTAAAAGTGTCAGGGACAACATTAACCATAAGGCTTTTGACATTTTTTTAATACGTTGTAATCGCCGTGGACTTTGCATTCCCCATTACAAGTAATTTAACGACGCAAAAAAAACAGTTGAATTTTTCGATTTTTTTTAATGATTTTCAAGCGTAATGGGGTTTTTTTTTTTTTTAAATTTAGTTTTTATCTTTTTCATCATTATTCTCAATATCATTTTACCTATTTTGATTCTATGGTAAACCTTTCAAGATTTTTGCTTATGCATTATTTTGTTCTCAAAGGAATAATATCTTTTCAGTTAAATGAGAAATGAAAGAAAAGTATTTTTTTCCCTCTTGCCTTCTTTTTCTTCTCCCGCCCTCTTTCTTCGATGAAAATCATCTGTGCAGATAATGATGTACTCTCGCTATTTTTAAAATTCCCCTAATTACTCGCGTTCGAATCCAAGTGCATAGTGTCGACCACTCGAAATCGCAGTACATGTAATGTACTAATGAGATTATAAATAGTGCTAAGAGCAAACATTCAGCGTCACATTGCGTTTTATAGAGAGCACAAATACAGTGTATTTAATAATTTTTGCTACGGTAGGGAGTACCGGTACGCCCGTCGATCTCGTCAACGATATTAAAGTCGTCAACTTGTCAACGCGTCAATTACAGACGTAATATTGATTTAAATAATAGTCTTGGGAGGGCGGGTGGCCGGCCTTCTGCGTAATCTGTCTATGCGCGAGGTTAATAATAATTAAAGTCGTCTGATTTGAGAATAAAAGCGACGAGAAATAATGTTGTATTATCCTAAACAAAATGAATTTGACCGAGGGGGGGTTTCTTGGTAGTTCGGAGCGGATGTTACTGTAGATTTCAAAGTCGTAATTGTTTTGACTTAATTTAGAGGGTTAAAAAAAAAATAATAAATATTATCGTGAAATGCGGTTAACAGAAACACAACACAGAAGCATCGTATTTCTTAATGCAAATGATGCTTCGGGACATATAGTAGTGCAGCATGCGCGCACTACTTGCACACATTAATTAAGATATTATGGATTAAATTTAAAGCCGAAGGAGCGTAAAAGCGGGGGCGAAATGAAATTCTTTTTTCTCCCCTTTCGATTCGTTTTCTACTTCAATTAATGTTGTGCGGAGGAAGATTTGGGCGAAGAGCGAAAGAGAGATAGACAGACGAAAACGAGAAAAACGTTTGCTCGGATGCGTGGAAAAATAATGGCACACTTTTTGAAAAATGATTATATCGGGTAAAGAGATATATATATATATATATAAATATAATGCGGAATTAAAGTTAATGCTATTTTCCGCTCGCTTCATTTATCACTCATTTAACTATCGTCTACTACGCATAATTTTATTAACGAGATAAGAGACGGAGGTGAGGATAGAGAGGTTTAAGCACAGCACGGATTTGAAGAATAATCATACTGTAGTTAGTGTCGAAAATACGATCAATTCTATCGCAAGAAGAAGGAAGAAAAAAAGATACAGTAGAGTCTCGTTTATTCGACTGTCCCGACATAAACGGTTCGGCATAGAGGAGTTAAGAAACTGTGTTATAATTTTGCATTGCGATCATGTTTTAAACAACAACAACAAAAAAAATTAGCTGAAAAACTCCTCACAATTAATTTTAGTTCCATTAAATTCCAGAAATAGCTGAAATCTTTTCTTGAATATAAACAGTAGTTTTATTTCTTCAAAATTATTTGAAGAAGCGCCGGTCGGATAAACGAGACTCTACTGTACATGTATTCCTTATATTTGGTCGCTATTTTTATTAAAAATGTAAGTTTAATAGGATACAGGAATTAATAACGTGCATTAATAATATTAGCTTTTGATGGATAATTGGCGGCCTTTCGTAATTTGTTTTTGGAAAAAATTTGAATTTTTGTTGATGGAAATTGAGCAATTTTTATTTTTATTTAAGAAATGAAGATGTGAAGTATTTATCTTACACCTACATGCACGTTTATTTTTATACCAGGCCGCATACTGTATCCAGTTTTTTTTTTTTTTTTTCTTTCTTCTTCTTTTTTTCAAATTCTGTTTACGACTAACTGTATTAGCTGTTTTAATATGTTCGTTAACGATGAAAATAAAATACTTTTCTTCGTTTTAATTATAATGGTCGCTAGATAATTTTCCGAAACAGTTAATTTGGAAAAGTGCATGGTTGCTGTTGCGAACGAAAAGTTATGTTTGTTTTTTTTTTTTTTGGGTACCTTTTAATCTTCTTAATGAGTTTTGGAATAGCAATTACGAAATGTTTATTTTAAAGCAGATTTAATTATTAATTTTGTGTGTGATAACGTTAGAGATCATTCGAGATACTGTAGCTGCCTCATCTACTTTTTTTTTATATACAGTATATAGTTTGTAATGTAATCATCTAAAGATAGTTTTTTTTAGCAGCCACTTATACGACAGAGCCTAAAATGTTTAATTTTTTAAGACCGAGCTGTAAATTCTTTTATCAATTTTCAAAATGTTTGCGAATCCGATTACAAGATTTGCAAATTTTTTAGTTTGAGGAAGCCGAAGTTATATGGAAATTTTTATTTTGAGCTGAATATTTATAAAAACTCTATTTCGAGACCCCCATTGGGATCATCTACAAATAAAATTATTATTATTATTTTTTTTAAAAAAAAGTATTAATTTTCTGTTATTAAAATTGTAATTTTGTGACTAGAATTCTATTACAAGACATGTTAATCAAGTATTAAAACCCTATCTGTTTAACTGCACTAAAACGTTGACTTGCAAAATCATCATCTGTGAATTCGCGGCATCTCAGTGGTCTTGGAAAATAATAGAGACCTCTATTGAAAATGGTGCATGTGCCGGTACTTAAAATGGGTGATCAGGGGCTTGTAGTAGAGGTGGTTCGCTATTTGAGGTGCATTAACATGGGGAAATTGGAGAAGGTGGATTCGAAACGAAGATGGTCTTCAATTTGAGGTGGTTTTACGTAGAGGTTTTACTGTATGTATCTTATTTGCTTGGATCAATACTTTTTTCAAATGATCACTCTAGGCAAAGTGCATCAATGTGAAATGAATTTCGTATAATGACCTTTTCATAATGCACTTCGCATTAGTCTATTATTTTGGTAGTCTACTCAAATATAATAGGCCTACTTTGGTGCTCTTAGATTCGTTGATATGGTTTAAGTTTAATCTTCATTTAAAGTTTTGCTTACAGCAACAGAGGTTTTACTAAGCAAGATTAAGTTTCCTTAAATAGGCTAAGATTTAATCAAACTTCTTTCTGGGAAAGATCAACAAATTTTTTTTTATTTAAAAAAAAATCTAAAAAGAGCGCATGCTATTGGCAATTCTGTTTTCAAGACTCCGAATTGCTCGTATCACGAAGACCTACAAATTTGCTATACATTTTTTGTCGTTTTTTTATTTATTGAAAAATGTCAATATCGTAATAACGTAGATTAGACAAATGGTTTAGAAGTCTTGAGATCAATGTTAAAAGAGAATTAAGATAAAACTACCCGTAGCCTAGCCTAATGTGGATCACTATGTGGTAAATACGGTTTAATCTAGCAAACCAAATACATTAGCCAAATTAATTCGTTTGGTGCAAATCGTTTAGCGAACTTTACATTACAGTACTGTATTGCACTTGACGTGCTACGCTTCCAATATTATTTACCGAAGGTCTATATTAAACGAAATCAAAATAGTTTATTCGCCGAATAATGCGGCTTTTACGTGTTTATCATGAAAACAATTTTGAAGGGGAGGATGAATGTGAAGCTCGTGTTTTGAGTTGGATAGTAGCCAGTGTGAAGATCAACAACAGATCTTTTTTCTCTTCTTATTTTTTTCTTGATTTCTGAATTGAACGTGTAAAAGAAGTTTAACCGCTCTCGCGCGATAGCAACACGACGCGTGTTTTTGGGTTGACGGGTTTCTTCCAACAATTAATTATTCAGCGATTTGTGATTAGTGCGACAAAGCACGACGTCGAAATGATCTCTAGCTTTCTCTCGCACTCTCCCTCTCGAATAATAGATAATGGCGGTAGCTGTTTTTGTGTCAGTTCGGTTTCATCCGTCGTTCGGAATGAAAATAGATGGGAGATTGAGGGATTTCTTCATGTATCTGCGATGTTAAAGTTAGATGGCGGGTGCGTTTGACATCACGTGAAATGTTCTCTCAATTTTTTTCCTCTTTTTTTTTTTTTTTTTTTTTTGTGTATGTTATTTATTTTCATTGCAATCGCGATTGATATTCCGCTGTCCGCAACATGTAAACCTTACAATGTACGCGTTTTCGACAATTTAACGCTCGAATAATCTTCATTACATTCACACACTCGAAGCCGAGCGATATTCTCGTAATTGTACGTGCGATTTCGATTTTCTTTCAAAAATTTTGGCGGCTGGGATTCTATATAACTTATTATATTATTATAGATCTAGGCAACCTAATACGAGACAAGGTTTTTACATTTTCTTCACAAAGATACAATGTTTACTAACGGGGGGGATATGTCTGGAAGCGAGGATTCAGCGCGATTATATTTACTTTGAATTTAAATTTTTTAAGTTTAGACGCTGATCGATAACATGTTTTTGTATTTACAGTACGGTACTTATTTTTTTTTTTCTTTTTTCTTATTTTTCTTGTTTATTTTTGTTTTGTAGGTGGTTCTGACAGTAATAAAGGGAAAAGTAAGAAATGGAAAAAAATACTCCAATTTCCACACATATCAAAATGCTTAGACCAGAGGAATAAAATTGGTAAGTTTTTTTTTTTTAAATTTATTTATTTATATTTTTAATGCATTTCTAATGCTTTATTGTATGTATTTCAATAATATAATTTTTCAATTTAATACGGCAATGTTTTTGATAACTACAGTACCGGTACATGTATTGTGGAAACTGCGGTTGTCAATTTCATTAAATTCAATACGCCGCTGCTTCTGAAGAGTTTTGTTAAAACTTTTAAGATGCAGCCTACGCCTTTTCTATTTTGATTATACTTTACAAGATTTTATTGAACGGTTCATTCTTCGACTTATTTAATGATATTAAAAAGGTAAATTTTGGGTTGAAAGTTTAAAAAAGTGGGGTAAAATGTCATAAAAATCCTGCAAAGCGTTTTCAAGTCTTTGATTTAATGGAGAAGAATATAATGTAATTGAGAAATATTGCAAAGAAAAAAAAAAACTTTCAATTTTTTTATTTCTGTTTTTTCTTTTACGAAAAAGGTTTTATTTTTTGCACAAGAGTGAACTGGAAAAGTCAATGTTTATTTTGTATTATTCTATCTGCACGGTGCAGGGGTAAAAAAACGAGCTATACTTTAACATGAGAAATAAATAACAAAATTAATGGTATTGAGATTAAAACTACAGTATCGTACTTTAATGTACGAGTATAGCCCACTATACAGTAGTCGGTATTTTTTACTATTAACGAGCTGTTGTACAAGTTAAAAATTGATTTCGTAGTAAATAAATAGCGAGTTATACTTTAACAGGAGAAATAAATACTAAATGTTATTGAGATACAGTACATGTACTACATTATTATGTGTATTATTTTGATTGCGCTCGTACTAAATAATAGTTAATGATCTGCTTCAGTTAAACATTTTTGCCGTCGCAGTAAAAAATAGATTGAAATAATTTTAGTCTCAATAACATTTGGCATTTATTTTTCATGTTAAAGTATTCAGTACGGTAGTTTATTTTTTTACATCGTGTATAAGCTGGTTTGATTTAAGAGCCGACAGTTAAACTTAATAAAGGTCTATAAAGACACGAGTGCAAGAAATTAAATTAATAGAATAATTATTAGTTTTCGAATGCTAACCAGAATCTTAGCAGATATGGTTTTGAAAGTGAAACTTTTTTCGTCAATTCATCCATTATTCTTTTTTATACTCTTGGGCTTCATAAGAGTCCCAGCTAAAAATCTGCTTCATTTGAATTTAAAGCTTAAATTTATGATTATAAGTTTGCTATTTGAATCATCTTTCTAAAACTGTCTTATCTAAGTAGCATGCATTTGAATGAGGTGACCGGCAAAGCGAATGTTAGAAATGACCCTGACGCGAACCTGTTATGTAATAACAAATTGAGAATAAATGGTAGTGAAGTGGAAAAGTCGTTCTTGGAAAACAGTTTTAACGGTGGCGACTCCTTTTATCTCGGAAAGCTTAAGCTCTAGCGTAGATATAAAAGTCTTCAATTTTAATTTCGAATGGTTTGTCTGTCTCTTGGTCGATGATGGCATTTCCTATCTCCTCGCTCTTCTTCTACCTCACCAACGACGATATTGTAATCTTGTTCCTCTTCGAGAAAGAAAAGGAGATGGAGATGAACGAGCGTTGGTGCGTCACCTGGTTAAACTGAAGTGAGGAAGTTATCGATTGATGCTTTTCTATCTCATATCGGATATCTATAAATTGATGTTTTTACCTGGTGTCTTTGAATCTTCGAAATATTGCTGGCAAAATAATGGCGTTGAGAGGCTCTTATTCATATATCCTTCCCGAATCCGATATGCTATGTTTTCGCACTTATTCCTCTTCGCCTTTTCCACGACAGCTTTTTAATTGTAGTAATATAAACGCTAGTCATATCAGCTTGTCATTATCGTTATTTATACGCTGGTCTATTAATTTTAGTAATGAGTTATGGGATGTAATGACGATATAGGGTTTTGCTTGTTCTGTACTTTTAACGACTGTCATTTTCAGCGCGTAAACATATTTAGAAAAGATTGTCGGAAGGGTGGGGGGGAAAAAAATGAGTCTGGTTCGAGGAAAAAAGCCTGAAATTGTTTTTCGTGCACTTCAATAAGTGTTAAGATGACAAGCTAAAGAAAATGTACGATTATTATGGTAATAATTGTCAAATTTAAATGCAGATGGTGGAATGAGATTTTAAGATGACGACTATATTAATAGCGTCGTTGATAATGCGTAACTAAGGATCCAAAGTAATGATCATCTTGGATAATATAAAAATTAACTGCATTGTATAATTTTTTTTTTTTTGTTAGCTTATGCAAAGAATGATAAAGTAAAAATAAAGGTTGTTTTAGGTTATGTTTTGATAGAGTGTGTTGGTATTATTAAATTAAGATTAAATGAGGATTTTTAGCGCCTGCACGTTTTGCACAAAATGCTTTTAATACTGTATAAAAAGAAAAAAAAAAGCTTTTATATTAAATTGCTTGTTTGCACATTATTTTTGGTGTGCCTTATTTTTAAAGGCGCCGTATATTTAAGTTATTTTATTGATTAGTTGGAAAGAGAAAAATAAATACAATGCCATGTGTAATTGTTTTATTTTTAATTAAAACCATCTTGGTTTTTGTTTTTTTTGTAAAAAATGTTTTTTTTTTTTTTTGCTAAGCTGTTTAATTGAAATGGTTAATTTAGCGGTTTTTTGCAATCAATATTGATGGTGTGTTTAATTTAATTTTACAGATGTGAATTACGGGTATATTGTAGAACAACAACCAATTGGTCAATTATTATTTCGACAATTTTGTGAAACAATACCTATGTACCACCGCTGCAATCATTTTTTGGATGCAGTGGTAAGTTATCAGCTTTTATTTTGTTTGAAAATGCCATGACCTTCATAGAGCATTCTTTTTTTATTTCTTTTTTAATAAATGAAATAATATTTTTCGTTTCTTTTGTTTCTAGGCTAAGTACGAGTTAGAAGCTGACGAAAAGCGAGCGGAAGTAGCGCTACAAATTATCGAAAAATATTTACAGAATGACGTAATTCATTTTATTTTTAATGCCTTGAACTTACGCATTTAACATCCCCTCTCCTCGCTTAAACTAAAGCGGCAGTGCCATATTTCAAGAATACTAGGCGCACTAGATTCTCATTCCAAATGACCTAATTAAATTATGTCGTCGGTTGCATTTTTAATTTAACGAAAAAATTCACTCAATCGTAGAATAAGATTTTAAAAGACAACCGTTTTCTTATCACATTTTTTATTTACATTTTGAAGTGTTAAAATTGCCGCGATTAAAACGAATACGATTGCCCAGTTATTTAATTTAATTAACTGTGATTCGATGATAGTTGCGCATCAAGAACTTTTGAACATTATTCAGTCTCGCATTAAAATAATTTATGTTGATTAATATTTCTGGTTTAAAACGAGGGCTGCATCTCGAAAAGATATTTCACTTCTATAACCCACTGTCAATGATAAATTAAATATGTTTTGCTTTATTGCGATTTATAAGAAGAAAAGTCTTGTCTAGACACCGTAAATTAATATATTTTTGTTATAACATAATTTTATTAGGAGTTTTTTTTTTGGAAAACTTTACCTACATCACTTGCTGCGCCAAATTTAATGAAATAGAAATACTGTAGTTGTGACCGTAAATTTGTAAAATTATAACACGTTGTATACAACAACTAAAAAATTTATAGAAGTATGATATTGAGAGAAACTCGGAAATATAATTATCATGTTGGATTTCAATTTTAATCGAAACATTTTGAATAAATTGGAATTCTAGCGAGTTTGTAAAATGTTGGCACTGCTGCAACGGCTTTAACAATAATTATTTAATTAAATTATTTTTTATTTACATTTAGCAAAAGGAAGTTGTCGATATTTTAAGTGAAGAAATGGTAACGAGTTGTAAGGAAAATCAAACGGAAGCTAGTAAAGACTTATTCATCGAAAGTGCAAGGTAATAAATCATTTCAATTAAAAATTATGGAAGTAGGCCTACATGTAACTTATTAATGTGCTACGAAACAAATTTTACTTTAGATAGAATTTCTCAGTTTTGTTATTGTTATACAGTTATAACACGTTATATTTAAATAATATTACTATTTGGGAGCAAATTTTTTTTTTAAAAAAAACATAATACAGTGTAAGCTTATGTTTTTTTGTAGCATTTCAACGTTTTCAAATTGTTCTTATAGTATTTTATTTTTATATCGCAAGTTTTCTTAAGTGCAGTTACACGATACAGTTTCTAAGCAGTAAAAAAACATGTTGTAGAAAAATTGTTATGAATAACAGCTGTCAAAGCACTAAAACTAATAAATGAGGTTCATGCTCTTCGACTCGGTTGATTGACCTTTTTCTTTTACCTATTTGAGATGACACATAAAAAATAACTTATAAATAAAATTTGAAACTTTTACTTTTACTTAAATAAGATAATTTATTACAGTAATATTTAAAATTATTGCACTTGCTGTGATGAAAATAACTTTTAATACCGGTACACTAAATAATTTAAAATGTTCATTCAAATAATAATTATGCTGTGCAACTTGCACACACGCAATGTTGCTTTTAATTATTTGTGCTCAATAATATTGAGCTTTATACTACAGTACTTGACAATTTAATAACAAGTCAGTTTTAGTTTACTTTGACGTTATTGCTAGTAGCACAAAAAAGCTTTTTCGTTTACTTTGGAACAGAATCTTAGTTTGTCAATTAGGTAATACCGTACCGGTAATATTTTTTTTTAAAAAAATTGTTTTTATCAGCATCAATCTTTTCTAATAAATTTTTTGTTATCTTACTATAATTTGATGCTGTAGTGTTAACCATAGGCGGTGGAACCGGGTGGGCTGCCCTGGCTGGAGCCCGGTCAATCATCAGACTTATATGGGCTAGTCCAATTTTTCATCTTTTATTATTTGACCAGGGTCAGGGCCGGGTCTAGTATAGGTTTTAACTAGGCGGCCATCTAAGTTATTTATTTCATACTTGTTGCTCATATAATGTGTTTCAATGCTTAATTGAGCAAACCCTTTCAGTCCCTTCCTAACCAAAAAAAACTTGGTATGTCGCTGCAGATACCATTACATGTTCAACTTTCACAAAATTTTGCATCTTAATTTTGAAGAAACACGGTTAACTAAAAGGTATTCCTAATTCTCCTCCCCCTTATTTCTGGGGGAGGGGGGACATGCATAATTATTATAGGCGTTTTGGTAAATACATCACCGGTAATACATCCCGCCCAATGGTGATAAAATTGTCATTTTTGTAATGAAGTACAGCAGTTCAAAATTAATTAGGACGATAGCGTTTGATTTGAACACGTCACTGCGCAAATCAGTTCATAAAACATGACGAGTTAAAAAAAAATTACCCATAAATTGCATTTATCTAAGTTGAGGGGTTATGTTCCGAGGCCTAGTTTTTTTATGCACGCAACTATGTTTATTTTTTGAACGCTACGAAATCGTTAAAACGCGTACTAAAGACCCACTTGTTTTGTTAACATTTGACAAGCGGAGCTCTTGAAATGATTTAACAAGTTAGTTATCAGGATGTTTATTATCGTGGTTGAAGAGATGAATGGAAAGTCATAGAAACTAGACTCTCAATAAGTACTGCTATATTCCTTATCAATTAACTTGTCGCTGAGATAATATTGAAACTTGTGCAAATTGAGTTTTAAGTTTGAGTTTATTATTTTTTGCTTAATCGACTGTTGAGGTTGGCACATTTTTATCAGAGTGAGAAGATTGATTATTGCTACTTGGTTTGCTATTTTTAAAAATTGAACGCTAGTCTTTAAAGTTTTACTTGAACATGTTAGCCAGCACTTTATATTTAACTCTTTATTATCAGAACTTATATCTTGTCATAATTTTTTTTTTTTTTTTTGAGAAAAGCATTTCTTTTTTGTTTAAGCTCTTATTTAAATTTAATAAAAGCGCTTTAAATTGAAAAATGACTACATTAAAAATAATTTCATTTTTTTTTTGTATCACTTTAGGACGGTTAGAGAATATTTAACTGGAGAACCTTTCAAAGATTTTGAAAATAGCATGTATTTTAATAGGTATCTACAATGGAAATATTTAGAAAGGTACCGGTACTAGCGTAACTTTTTTAAAATGAATGTGAGAGAATTAATTAAATTTTTATGTTTACATTATAGTCAAACAATTACAGCCAAAACGTTTCGAATGTACAGAGTGTTGGGAAAAGGTGGTTTTGGCGAAGTTTGTGCTTGCCAGGTACGCGCCACTGGAAAAATGTACGCGTGCAAAAAACTAGAAAAGAAAAGAATTAAAAAAAGGAAAGGAGAAGGAATGGTCTTATTAGAAAAGCAGATATTACAAAAAATTAACTCTAGGTTTATAGTAAGTTTAAACAATTTTACTTGTGTTATCGTTGAATATTTATTGTAACTGAATTTTAGGTAAGTCTAGCTTATGCATATGAAACAAAAGACGCTCTATGCCTAGTTTTAACAATAATGAATGGAGGCGATTTGAAATTTCACATATACAACATGGGTGGGGAGCCTGGATTCGACCATGACCGAGCCCTATTCTACACAGCCGAGGTCGCCCTAGGATTGGAGCATTTACACGCCCAAGGAATTGTTTATAGGTGAGAATCTGTTCAACTAAACGTGGTAGTTGGCCATGTCTATTGACAAGTATGTTCACAGTATGCAACATTCAACACAAATGTACATCGATTTAGATCTTCATGTGCCTACCAAACTCTGAAGTAACTCACATATGGATTTTTTCAGAGATCTGAAACCTGAAAATATACTTTTAGATGATCACGGTTAGTATACTCGACAACTTCCGAAGAAGTTTGATTATTAAGTGGAGAATGGAGATGAAAATGACTGAATCCATACCTCCGTTGTTTAGGTCATGTAAGGATATCAGATTTGGGATTGGCAGTGGAGATTCCGGAAGGGGAAATGGTTAGAGGGAGAGTTGGGACAGTAGGTTATATGGGTGCGCATCAGAAATCATACTTGTATATTTCAACTTTTATAGCTGTGATTATTATTTTTAGCGCCTGAAGTGATTGACAATGAAAAATACACATTTAGCCCCGATTGGTTTAGTTTGGGATGTTTGGTATTTGAAATGATCGAAGGGCAGGCACCCTTTCGAGCTAGAAAAGAAAAAGTCAAACGAGAAGAAGTGGATAGGAGAGTAAAAGAAGATCGGGAACAATATTCATCAAAATTTTCCGATGAAGCCAAATCAATATGCGAAGCGGTAATAGAAATAATTTCAACTTTATTTTAAGCAAGGACTATATTTCAATATATTTTTTAAATTTTAGTTATTAAAGAAAAATCCTAAAGAAAGATTGGGTTGCTCACATTGCAGGATGGGTGCTAGGGAGGTAAAACATCATGATTATTTTAAAAATGTTAATTGGAAAAGAATGTTGGCTGGAGTGTGTGATCCTCCATTTGTACCTGATGTAAGCAATTAATATCAAAAAGTGCTTTTAAATTTTCATGTAAAATATGTCATTGGATACATATAGCCACATGCTGTATATGCAAAAGACGTTTTAGATATCGAGCAATTCTCAACGGTAAAAGGAGTTAATTTGGATGCTTCAGATGCAAGTTTTTACACAAAATTTAATACTGGGAGTGTTTCTATTCCTTGGCAAAACGAAGTAAGGAAATCACATTTTTTTTTATTGAAATTGCTGTACATTTACGTTTAATTACTATGTAATTACCTTATTATTTTTATAAAGAATCATTGTTCCTTTAATAACACGTGCATTCTTTTATTTCTAGATGGTTGAGACGGAATGTTTTAATGAACTTAATATTTTCGGTCCAAATAATACAAGGTCACCCGATCTAATTGTGGAGCAGGCTCCCGAGGAAGAAGTTAAAGGATGTTTTTTATTTAGGAGAAGGGTGAGTGCGTCCAGTTGTTGCTTATCTTAAATCGAGTTTTAAAATAGTAAATTGATCTACCGTACTGCAAATAATGCTGTTATTTTTAGTACTAATGATGCTATACTTATTAGATACTAATTCTAATTGACATTGTGTACTAACTTTGCATGACAAGTTTTTCTTGGCATTTAATTTTAGTATCATAAATTCCATTGCATACCGTACTGAGTGTTTCAAAGTAATTGACAAGATTTAAAAACAGATTATTTGATGATTTTAAGCAATTTTGATGAAATTTGCTTCCGTTAATATTTTGGAAGGAAACTGATGATTTTTATTAAACATTGCGATTGCAGATATTTTAGCTGAAGGCTAGCAACTAATCTTTTTCGTGATTTCATACACATTTTTGGTACGGTACAGACGTACCTAATTATCTTTTAATTATTTAGGTATTCATTTTGTATTAGAAACCAGCAAAATCTAGTCAAGCATAGTTCGAAAGCTATTCAATTTAAAAATTTGTACTAGAAATTTCATCACAAATTATTTAAAAGTTATTTAAATTTAATTAATGCACATAGACAATTATTTTGAGACATTCAGTGTATTTGACAGAAATTCAACTTATACAGTATATAATTTTACAACGTATGGTTGATTCTTTTTAATATACCGTTATTCCGTAATGAACCGTAATTATTTCACCTTTTGTTTTTAAATGACTTGAAAGGCACAGTGTACGAGTATTTACAAACTCACAGTACATGTACTTCATTTCAATTACCGGTAATACTTTCACTGCTCTATAAGCTCACCCTATGAGAATATCGAGAATATTAACCTTTATAAATTACTGAAATGTAGAAAATAGAAGAATGCTATACATTTTTCATTTGTTTAGTGCCTTGTGCTTGTTTACATTGTTTGGTTTTTAACTGTTAGTGTATGCATTTTGCGTATCGCAATTAAAGCTTTAAATGTGTATAAGCTTGGTGAAAATAGTTTTAATTTAGATATTTATTTAAAAAATTTAATTCTCACTTTTAAATTTTTTTTTAACACTTTACATAGTCTGATCAAAAAGCATCCGACTTCAGTTTTTTCTGCGTGAACAAATGAAGAAGGGAAGGAGTATTTTGTTAGGGGAGGGACCCTATTGGGTACAAGCATTTTTTCACGTCTTCAGAGAGCATCATTCTGATTCTGGTGAACTTGGGAGTGAGTGCATGTACACTGTGCTCGATGTATTTTTGTTATTTGCGAAATAATGAAACAGAACAGAGTTTTGCATCAAATTTTGACATAAACTTGGTGATTCAGAAGGCTTTCAGCAAAAATGTTATAATTATTACGGACATCTCCCAAATTCAAGAGTTCAATCTCTTCTCCCCAAAAAAAGCATTATCGGGAGAGCCACTTGTTTATGCGGAAAAAATTAAAAGACGGATACTTTTTGATAACAAAAAGCACGTAATCTTGAAAACAGTCAGAACGACAAAACATGAGCATTAAAAAATCGTTAATTAAAATTATAATTCAAATCAATCTAGCATACATAAAACTCACGGTGTATACATTATTTTTAGCGGCGAACAAGATCTTAACTCATCAGGTGTATTACGAATGACGAGAAGCCAATTCGACTCCAGTTAAGTCCAAAGATCTGTCCGCGGTTAAAACTTTCAAGCGTCGCAGCTTTTTTGTGATCACCGATTAGTTGGTTAATACACACATAACTTCTATTATTAGGTTATTAGTGTCGTGGTTGAACAAATTGGCGAACATCTCGAATTTTTTCTAAACTGTATGTACCTGACCGATGCAATGGTGCATGGCTATTGGTAGACAATACAGCTTGCCAGATTTTTTTTTTTTTTGTTCAATCAACCGTCTTGTCCTAAACATCTTTTCCAATATTGTCTTCCTGAAACATTCGTCGACGTTATTATTATAATTTTTGCTTTTAACGAACTATTATTTATAAAACGAATACTTCCAAGTCTCTACCGGTTATCTTTAAGCATTGGAAACTTAAGAGTTTTTGTTTATTTACTTTTATTGTTTATTCAAAATGATTTACACCCGCTTAATTTTATTTATTATATTTTAAATGAGAAGTTTTTTTTATCACAAACGTTTTAACATGACAATTTTGTTTGGTTTTCAACATTGTTTTTATTATTCACATGTGTATTTTTGACAACCTGGTGTAGCATACTATGAAATACAGCATAACTTTTTTAATACAGTACTGTAATACCAATGTGACATGAATTTGATGATGCTCTTATTTTCAATAGTGCATGCAATTACGCAATCATTCATTCAACTAAATTACTTAACATTGATTTATATTATCTAATATTTTTCTAAACTATTAATTTTACCATGACATATTTAAAAAATCTAAAATAAATCGTTTGACAAAATGGAATCATTATTATTTATTTCATTTTTTCAAAGTTTTAAATTAGTAAATCAGGTCTTTGACTCAATTTTTATATACAGTGTATATACAGTACTTTTTTTTCTTTTTTACGTATCGGTTTATTTTAGAATTGCCTTGTTTAAGTACATTGAAATAGGAAAACATTTTAAAAGTTGTACTGTTCTGTGTTTTTACATTGCTTGATTAGAAACGATTTTTTTGTTGAGTCTTCTTTTTCTAATAGAGGGCTCTTTCTGCTTGTTCAGGTCAATGTACACAATGTCAATTCAATTTCAGATTAAATTCAAATTTTACGTGAAGAGAAACTTAGTGTTTGTATGGCTTTATTGGGATAGTTTTAACTTTTAAGCAGTTTATATACTTAAAAATGATATCTTCTATAGATATCTCAGAAGACAGTAAATTTATCATGAGACTTTGTATTAGCTATGTACGTTTGGCGTCTAACTATAATCTCAAAATTTGATACGTATCTTGCATTTAATCTGTGATTTTTGTATTTCTCAGTTTTACCGATCGATTCTTTTACACTTTAATTTATTTACTGTTATTACATCGAACGTGTGCATTGGGCTGATTAAAATACATTTAAAATTCTGCTCAGGTGCTCGAAATTACAACCGCAGAAGTTTGAAATCTGATTATTGTATTTCGATCTAAAAAAAAAAATGTTGAGATTGCAAACCTGTACGGGTATCACACATTTTAAACTATTATAAACTTGATTTAATAATGACTCAAAAATCAACAAAGAATTACTCGTAGTTTTAACGATTTTGTATTTTACGGATTTTTTTTTTTTTTAAATGTTTTATATTTATTGTATCTGGTTATAACTTTGAAATTAGTTGATTCTTTATAATCATGACAATTACCGGTAGGTTAAACCGCGCACCTCACATATTATATCTTTTAAACACATCAGTTTTTGTGTTCGTTACAAATTGTATGTATAAATTTCTTCCAACAAGTTTATAAAAACATCCTTTTTGAGAAGCTATCACGTTAATGCTTTTCATTTCTAATCATGTTCCAAAGATGCCATAAATTATTGTTGTACATTGGGTTTTTTTTTTTAGATATAGCAATTAAAATGGTTTTCAATTTGTTGAACATGATAATTTAGTATAATTATTTAAAAGAATTTGACAATTTTATTAAATGTTCCAGTTTATTTAAATAGCTTTGACAAGAAGGTGCGGTTAGGAAATATATATATACATATATATATATATTTTTTGATAATGTTACGGTATTAAATTTTTTTTTAGAATTTAATTGCATTATGAGAATGTAACCTCTTATCACAAAAGTTATCAATGCATACCAGTTGCCAATTGCGAAAGAAAAATATTATGTTTTTAAAGTGTATTATTTTAGGGCGATATTTCAATAATATTGTTGGAAAGTAACTACTACAAGCATGTTTGATCGGAATTTACCAATGTGAGCTTTAATGTTTTGGTAAAGCGAAGTTTATAGTTTGCACGACTATGATCTGTTTGATGTGAATTAATCTTTTTTTTTTTTTTATCTACATGTTTAAAATGTTTGCATTTTTTGTTATAATTTAAACGCAAATTTGATTCTGTATTTATTATTTGAGAACAGAAGTAGGCCTACAAGTTTATGATAGAGTTTGAATTCTTTTTACCAATTATTGCAGTAATATATTTTGGCAATTACTTACACTGCATTGAATTGTTTCGGCGCACAAAAATATTATAATTAATATAAGAATCCTCAATGAGTGAACGTATAATTAATTATTATTAGTTGAATTTTAATTCCAATTTATTTACTCAGTTACTGTATAAACAAATGTGCACTTGAATATTGATGGCTTTAAAGAACGGTCCTATTTATGATTAAGATGTTAATTTTTGTGTTAAAATTGTTTTACTTTTGAATGTAAGATTGTATGTCATTACTAGATTTATTTTCACCGTTGATTTTAGAAAAATAATTGCAAAATATACTCGTTGTATGATAAAAGCGTAACGTGTCGTTTTATTTGGCATCATCATGTCAAATAATTCGTCCGTGAATTAACAAATTAATTATTGATGTTCAGTGTTTCTGCGCTAAAATCATTTGTAAAGTCGCAATACTCACTTTTTATAAAAGTACTAAAAAAAAATTGAAATTTATTATAGGGTTTGTTAATTTTTTTCCTCCTTCCAGTAATTAATTAAGCACATTTATTACATCAGACATTGATATTTTTTTAATTATTATTATGAGGTTCTTCATTTAATTTTTTACAAATCACTAAGAGATAATTTATATTTGAAAAGGAAGTTGATTTATCGGTTATTCATATATTCAGGGTGCGTAATGTTATAAAATGCGTAATAATACACCAAATCATGTATATTTTTTAGAAATAGTTTATCTTCGCAGAGAAACTTCGCTCTATAAAAACCGCAAGCATAATATTTTTAAAAAGCACAGTATAAAAAGTTTATAAAAAATGAAAATTTATACAACTTTTCAAACTAAACATTAAAGTTTAAACAAATTATTTAATGTTAGAAGAAGTAATAATAATTTTGTTCTTAATAGCGCTAGACATTTAATTAAAACTTTAAAAATCTAATCCCTGGTACAGTAGTAGTTGTAATAATAAATAAAAATACTGTAGATGCAATTTTGCAATAGAAGTTTCCATAACCATTAATGGTTTTAATTTTGGCATTGACCGCGTGCCATACCATAAAACATGGCGTAGTCTGATTTGTGTCGGTGAACCCACGCTGATGATAAAATATGACTTTTAATAAAATAGTAATTATCGGGAATTTAACGCGAGTGTTTAATTTAAAAGTTTTACGTTAAGTTTGTGAACGTGATAGAAGCCAAAAACTTTTATTTAATATGATGAATTTCGATTCCGTAGCTGGGAGAGAGGTGATCGTGCGTCAATTACCGTTTGAACAACACATTGGTAAGCCTTCAACTTCGATTTGCAATTTATTATTATTTTTAAAGAAATATGTTGATCAGGTAGTAGAAATAAAAGGTGTATAGTTTAAGGTTGTTTAGAAATACTGTAATCTGCGAACGCTCCGAGAGAAATCTTAAATCTTGTACAGTACGTAACCTGCGGTAGGCTACTGTTTGTCAATGAATGGACAAACGCGCTACGCGGTAAAGTCAATTTTAGCAAGTTAACGCAATAATTTAATCGCAAAATGAACGTGTATATTGTATAAGATTATACAGTACAAGTATTGAATTTAATTTAAGCTCGTGAGGAACTAATTATTCTATAACCACTTCCAAAACTTCTCATTTTAGTATTGAAGGTGAGCGCACTGGTTGCTTTTACTTCATTTGGCGGACTCTTTGCAACTTTGCCTCTGCAGTTTCCAAATTAATAAAACATCGATTAGTAAGTAAATTTCGACAGCGGTAACGGAGTTAACTTACGTGACATCTTGTAGTGACGTTGATTTCCTTAGAATTAATATTTGCATTTTAGCTTCTCGTAACTCCGATCGCAGCTTGTCAGTTTCATTTTTAAAATGATCAATCCGAGCCAGGTGGATATCTTGCTCGGACGTCAAACTCTGCGAGAAGAAAAATATTTAAAAAATTTTCTTGAGGCAGGAATGTTTTAAGCTTAGCAAACCTTAATGCGTTTCTCTTTGCATCGAAGTTGGCTTTTGATGTCGAGTAGGTGAGCTGCGGTTGCGGACTCACTTTGTCTACTCAATTGAATTTGTTCGGCCTCTGGATCACTCAGTTTTTGTAGGTTCTCGCTTTCACAAACGATCGTCGTCGTTTTTGTCTTCAGAATTTGCTCTTCACTCTTAAATATTAATCGTTTTTGAATGATGCGGTTTTTCTGAAGAAGCTCGTAAACTGGCGGATCATTACCCTAGAGAGGGGGAAAAAAAATTAGTTTTGTAATTAAATAAAGAATGCGAAGTGATGTGCACTGTCGTCGGACCAAACAAAATAAGAAAGAGGTAATATATTAAAAAGTTAATCTTTAGGTTCAAAATACTAAGCAATTTAAAATTCTTTGTTTGGTTATTGATTGACAGTAGGCTACTGATTAATCAAAGGGAGAATAAAAATTACAGCTAATTTTCTCCATCGATGAATGTTGTGGGGGTTTTCCAATTCCATTTCGAGTCCTTTATTTTTCAATTTTTCTGTCATTAATTCTTTTTCTAAGCGGCTAATTTCTTTTTGTAAATCGGTGAAGGCTGCCACGCTAAAAAAAAAAAAAAGTTTATTCAATTTGATAAGTATACGCAATGCGCGACAATAAAAATCAAGTTTTCGGATGAACGGACCTGTTTCGAAGGTATTGATTCTCGTCTTTTAATCGTTTAATTTCTAATTTTAGGAGTCTTATATCGTCATTCAAACGTCTTTGTTCGGACTCATTTCGCTGAGAAAATTGTTTCAGAAGAATTACATTTTTTCTTAATGACTGTACTTCGCCTTCTTTTTCTGCCAGCACCGAATCTCCTCGCTGGTTGCTGCGGATATACTATACAAGAATTAATAATAATATTATATTCTATATAGAAAAAAAAAGGTTTTAATTTTTTTTTATGATCTTTTATTTATTTTTTTATCTCGACTAGATTGTACCGCAGTCGTGGCTGCTTATCATTAACGGTATAAACCTTTTCTATTTCCTGTTTTTGCTGCGAATTCGTTCTTCCCATTTGTGATATAACTTCAGTCGACGTTTTTCGGTTTGTCTCCCAAGCTTCGCAACGAGATCTCCATTTGTTAAATAAAGTTTTGACGTGTTGCAATTCTGATGTCAAAACGTCTTTTTCTTTTATCAGGTTGCGACATCGACGACGTTCCTGAAACAGCTGCTGCTCTTGGCTTTGAACTTCCTCCTTTAGGCCTTCTTTTTCGTGATCGATTTCTTTTAGTTTCTTCTTGAAATCAGAAAGCTCCTCCTAAATCACACACACAAAAAAAAAAATATATATATAGCAATAAAAACCGCCGAGAAATGTTAATATGACAAAATGAAGATGATTAGTATTCAGTTTCGATAAAAAGAAATTTTTTTCCTTCTGTTAAGTTTCAGTCGACATTCGTCTTCGTCAAGGTGAAATCTGAGTGGAACTTCGATTTATCGTTTCGCGAGGTTTCATACAAATATTTTGCCATTTCAGTTAAAATTTATTAAGTTGTGATGCAAGCAGCAATGACTCACACTTTTCATTGTTTTTTTTTTTTTTTTTTTTAGTTTTAGTATTAAGCTTATAGAATTTTTTTTATCATTTTTTAAATTTATTTATGGGCAACTTTTTTTTACGAATTGTGGTTAACGGTTGTTTTGAATTTTCGTTACTGTAACATTTTTAAAATTAAATTTGCACTTCTTTTTGAAGTTGCGCTTTTGCCAGTTTTTTTTTTTTTTTTTTTTTTGATAAGAGAAAGATCTACTTTATTATATTTTATGCATAAAAAGTGGATATTGTTTTTTGTATTTTATCATACTGCTCATTTTATACATATACAGTACTTGCAATTTTTTTTAAAACTTCCACTGTTAAAAAGATGGTAGTGGAGTATATTACTGTATATGGCAACGTGTTTGGAACGTATCTGGTGAGCACGGCGATACCTGGGTTTATTATTTTAATTTTGTGTATAAATATGATCGTTTATTTATTTCTCTTTTTTTATTTTTTTGGTGTTCACATTTATTTATTTTGATGTTTTTTTTAATAACGGTAGATCGGGAGTTTGCTGCTTTTACGTTCGATGTTTTGTGTGCGGTATGAGAGCTCAATCGCGTAATGAGATAAAACTTGTTCATTGTAATGATTCATTCGCGTATTAAATCATTATTTGATTTTTTTTTTAGTTTCTTAGAATTGGAATTTGTTACCTGACTTTCACCGAGAGCTTTTGTGGAAATTTCGTGTTTGGTTTTCAAACTTTCCATCTCTGTTTTTTGCAATTGTATATTTTCGCTTGCAAGGTACTTGATCTCCTTTGGCAGTCTAGCAGTAATAATTCTTTCGATTGAATGTCATCGATCAGTTCTTGATTCTATGAGAAAAAATTTGCATTTATTATTTTTTTTTTTGCGAAGTTTTTATGTTGATAAATGAAATCCAGAAAAATTCTTTTTTTTTTTTTTTGATCTTCTACCTGCTTCTGCCATTCTTTGGCTTCGACGATTAATTTGTCACGTTCTTTTGAGGATTCTTGGGATAGTTTATTATGCTTCTCTAGTTCTGCTTTGATGAGAATAAGTTCCCGATTCAACCGTTTAGTGATAAGTTCAGATGATTCCAATTGCGATTGCAACTTTTCGTTGTTTTCGATTAGTTTGGCAGTGTTCTAGTTTGTAAAGAAAGTGTTAATTTTTGACTACAGTATATACACATAGCATAAATTTATTTTAAATATCGGTACTGTATTTGAACCATTCGGAAGTATAGTGTTTACAGAGAGAATTTGCGCGCGATGGATATTTTACGTAACGCTCGCAAACTTTTTATCATTTGAATACAATTGCCGATGATATTCTCCGCGATATTTCGAATAAATTTTTAAACTTGTGTAGGCAAAAAATAATTCGAAAACCACAAAAATGTGATAAAAAGCATTTTGTATTATCAGAGATTGCATGGACTCGTAAAGTTTTGTATTTGATGGCATTGATTTGTCGACGGATCGAAAAATTAATTTAAATACCCTAGAGAGTCATTTGTTTTAGGGCGGTTTGTTGAGTTTTAATTAAGTTTAAGATTGTAAGAATGTATACAGAAGACTTTTTTTTAAGATGGTGTTTATTTACTTTAATAAAATCAACTAAAAAGTGGCCATGAAATGTAATAGTACGCCCTCATAGACTTCACCTACGTACTTGGGTAGTGTTGACTTTTTTATATACAGGTATATTGTACTGTACAGTATATATATATTTTTTGGGATAACTAGTACTTTCTCTGTCCAATTTACATTTCTGATTCAATGGTATGTGGAGATCTATTTTGAGAGAGACAGAGGATATGTTTGTTTTCACACCCACACATTTATAATTGCCACCTTCGCCCCGCAATCCTGAAATGATCAAGTTTCGCGGTTCTCAAAGCTTTTTTTCATTTTTAAAGAAGAGTAGGCTACGGTAATAAGAGATTTGTTAGAGAATTTGTGAAACGCCGCCTTTTTCAATCATTACATTTTTTTAAATGAAAGTATACAAATTTTGAATTGGTTTAGGTTTTATAATTTTTCGATTTTTGAAGTTTAAAAAGTTTTTAAAGAAATAATACTTGGAAATTAAAGGCTTTTAAAACGCTTCCAAGTTCTAATTATCGTAATAAAATTTTAACATATTTTACAAACTAAGATACTAAAAGAGTTTAATAAAAAATAAAATAGCGAATTCTAGCTTTTACGGAAACTTTCGCTATCACGGTATTGCCAATTTTAATTATTTTTTTTTTTAATTTATTTTTTAACACTCGACATAAGATTAGTTTTGCTATTTAAATATTAATTTAATATATCGTTTGTGAAAATAAATACATCAGCGATGTGTAACTTCTGTATGATGGCAATATCAAATAATAATATTTGATATGCGAACTCCCACCGCGTTCTCTCTAAAGGTATTTTCAATAAGGCCCGAGAAATGCCACCACCCATCCTACTCGTTCGCATTAAAAGTAATTTCGGTTGAGTGTGAAGAAAGTGGGAATGCCGGCGCGCGATTGAATATGACTCGGCTTTATATCAAAGGCAGCAGCGTCACTTATTACTCGGAGTAACAAATTTGGAAGTAACAGTTAGCACGAGAGTAGTATATAATACCTGTCTTAAGGCTGATTTTTCTCCAAGTAGTTCATCAATAACTTTTTCATCTTTGTATATTTTTTTGTTGGCGGCGGCGTTTTCTGCAACAAGTAGTCATAGCAACCATCTTAAGTTTCCATAGATACCAGGCTAGATCAATGTTGTTGCCGGAGGAACATCCGCTGATAAAAAAAAAATGGCCTGCTTCCTCCCGCAACATCCTTTGACTCCCCCGCACTCCCACCCAAACACCCCGAATTTAGGTGACATTTTCAACGTGATTTTGTTGTTGTTGTCGTCAATCTACTCACCTTTCTCTAACTCGATCACGCTGCTCTTTAATGACGATTTGTGCTCGCTGATCTTTGAGTTTTGTTGGTCCAGCTTCTGGATCTTCAGGAGCAGAGAGTCTTTTAATTTGGATTGCTTCAAACACTCGCTGTTTAGTTTCAAAAGCGATTCGTGATGCAGCTGGAATAAAATATATAAAAGCAGTGGTTTTAAAAAAAATAAATAAATAAGCTGTATTCCGTGATGAAAGTCGATTTAAAGGCACATTTGCACGTGAAAAATTGGTTTTGTCGAACGTGCGATAGTTAACAATGCAAATTGAGAACGACGGTAGACAGATGTGTGGGAAAATGTTGTTATTGTTATAGAAACGAAAGTTTTTTTTTTTTTGATTATTACAATGGGATAGTGATATTTGGAGCTTTAATCTGATGCGTGAACGTTGTCATAGCTACCAAATGCAAATGAATACTGATTTCGATTGATAGTACCATACTGTATATTTTTTTCTCGCGCGTTATGGTATACTCGTTCCCGCACACGCTTTAATTGGAAATTATAATTAATAGGAACTTTATTGTTGACAAATGCGCATTGTTGTTTAAAGTTGCATTTTGTAAATTAAAACTCGCAAGCGAAAGAAACGGAAAATTAGTGAACGTTTAAGCAAATAAAGTTTGTTGAGTATATTAAATTAATTAATGTGGGTACACAGAAGAGTTATTAATTAATTGCTAGGATTTAAAGTTTGGCATAAAAAGTAATTTTTTTACCAAATGAGTCTAGTTTCCAGAAACAATATCGGTACATGTATTTACTAAAAACCACTTTTTTGAAGGACCTTAAATTTATAACAAGTTTAAAATAAGGTTTGGTGATGAGAAAAAACTTTTGAAATGCTATACCGGTATGGCAAAATAATTAATAAAGATTTATTTGCTTTTTATTTTAATCTCATTTTGGTAGCCTCAAAATAAATGTAGTCACATGATTAAAATAAACTGAGATCATGATAAATTAAATTAAATTAAAATCAGATCTTTCTTTCTGCTATTGGGAACGAAATAATGCATAATAGGCTAATAGCGTTAGGTGGATTAACCTGCTGAATTCTCTCTACAAGGGTTCGATGGAAGGTAAATGAGGCAAGATTTTTTCATGTAATTTTAATCTGTGATAAAGTTACAATAGTATAGCCTGGCCTTTTTATAATCAAATAATTATGGAGTCAAATTTGGACCTGCATTTTACGTAAAATACTTGAGAAATGATCAATTTTAGGTGAAGCTCTCTTAACCAGTCTTCTTTTATCCAACCTAATTAGTAAGATACAGTGAATAAAATGTGAACTTATTAGGTGATAATAACTTTTTTTTTAAATAAACTTATAATTAAATCTTTAAGAGGTTCTACCGTACAAAGTAAAATAAAGGTTCTTTAAAAAAATAAATAACCGGTACTGTATTCAGCCATAAAATTATAAAAATTGCAAGGAATAGTTTTTAAAGAGTGATTAACAAGATTATTAGTTTGTTAGGTTTGCTTTGAAGTTATCAGTCTTTTTGCGAGTGGGTAAGGTTTTCGCCAAATATATCATGTTACAATATTTGTTTGATTATGACATGACGTTAATTTGTGAATGATCTTGCGCGCGCGGTCGAGTAAGCCGGCGTCATTTGGTTTCCGTTATTAATTGAACTGATGGGGGGGGGGAGGGGATTGAATGCGGGGAGCGAGAGAGCGAGAGTATCAACGATAGTTAGTTTGGATGGACAAACCTGATTCCATTTGTTTACTTATCATACTCGCGGACGGAGTTTGATTTCTTCATTTACTTGTAAATCTAATTGCGTCAATTGCGTTATCGGTAATCGTTTGTAAGTCTAGCGCGTTTAATTCGATACTGTATCATTATATTAAGCAGCGTTGTAGGGCTGGCGATATCAGTTCGACGCACCGCCATACAATAATCATTAAACCAATGACAAAAGATGTTCTCTATTTACCTTCATAACGACGGCTGCCTTATGCTTTTCTTCGTTCAGCATGTTGATTTGCCGTCGGTAAGCGTCGTTTTCTTGTTGCATTTTTTCATATTGAATCTTAACATCGTCTGAATCCTTTTTACGCTCTTCCAACGCAATCTGTCACAAATTCACATTAAAAAAAAAAAAAAAGTAAGAAAATAAATAAAGGAGAAAACGAATAATATAATAGATAAACGTTGTTCGGAGCAAACGTACGGCAATTGGCCTACCCTATGGCTAATCAACCGCCGAACTCGCGTCGGTAACAAAATAATACCCAGAAGACAAGATAGCGAAGGGGGGAAAAATAAATAAAAGCAGCTGACCGAAGATTTGCACAACATATGACAGCTGTTTGCATGTGAAAAGGAGATGCCGCCAACTATTGTATACGCATTCGTATGCGATGCCTTTACCCTCCCAAAAATATTTTGTCGTCGATAACGCCAAATATAAGAGCATAATCGCGCACTGCTGTTGACCCGGGGCATTATATTACGGTATTTTATTTTTATTTAAAAAAAAAAAGAAAGAAATGGATAGGGCTTGAAAGTTTTTATTATTTTTTTTTTTAGCAAAGAAGAATTTTTTTGGTGAGGTTTATTTTTTGTGGACTTTTATGTCTTATTTAAATTTTCAAGTGTATTGCTCATTTTTAAAAAAAAAAAAAAAATAAAGTTGGCATTAATTTAGGTAAGGGAAAAATGTACAGAAAGGTTATCTAGTCTGGTGTAAAATTGCGTGACTGCAGAGCAGACGAAATATGTAAAATATTTTTACAGTGGATGAAAAATTTGTGCGAAAAATAAAAAATTATATAAATTATGTAAACATTCTTTAATCAAATACGTCTACTGGTTGTTTTTTTTTTTTTTTTGTGGAAAAAAAAAATGGAATGGCGCACATGAAATTTTATAAACTTGCGGTTATAGGCCTACGCTCAATTATCTTTTGGTACGAAAAAAAAAAAAAGGTTTTTGATAAGCAAATAAAGGGGTGCAAATATTATTTACAGTGCTGTATATAAAAAAAGTTGCATAATTCAAACACAAAATACTCTTAATTACCGTTAAGGGCGGAGAATTATTTTTATGAATAACTTAACTCGCAAAATGTACATACAGTACACTGTAAATGCATAGCATAATTAAGGAGATATCACGCATTTAATTTTTAAACTTGTTGAGGCTTTTGCAAAAATAAAATTTTGGAGCCCGAACGTGTTGCATGCACTAGAAAGTATTAAAAAAAAAAAAAAAATATTGAATTTAATTAATACATGTATATTAAGTGCATTCAATGAATGTGTTTATTTGAATAGAGTTTATTAAGTGTTAAAATGTTTGTGTTTTTTAAGCTTATTTATGGGCAAAAAAACCAAAGCAAATAATTTTCCCATTTGATCGAAAAGTTTGCAATTTTAAGGTTTGATGGAGATTGACAACCATTATTACCTGAAGTAGTTTGATTGGAATGTTATTAAAAAAACGGAACAAAATTTCATCTTCACCTTAAAAATTAATTAGGTTGAATAAGTGCATTGCAATAATATACTACATGTACTGTAAAATGAATACGCGGTTAGCTATTACAACGAAATGATCATTGATGGCCTCTAAGGGAATAATCGCTCTCGATTGTTCTTTTCTTTTGCGTGGAATCATGTTACCAACTAAGTTTTGAATGAGTAAAGAATATAAACAAGACGAGAAAAAAATATTGGCAAAGATTTTATATACACAGTGCATAGTAAAAGCTTGAAGAACTACTGGTATAAACCTAAAAGCGATTTAAGAGCAATGTAAATTGTTAAAGTCAAAAACCTCCATAAAGCAGGGTTTGGGCTGGTCGAGTGGAGTGGCGAGTTAGAAAAAGCTACTATGTCTTTAGTAGATATTCGGTATTTATTCTCATTACTTTCTCCCATTCTTAAATTGGAAATTGAAATACGAGTACACTGTGCAATTATTAAATGCGAATGTTTCTTCAGGGCCATCGCACTATTTTCTAACTTGTCACTAGACTCGCCCGTTTACTCGCTTGGTATAAACTACGCTTAACGATGTAACTATGGCAGCGTCTATCATTTAACTTGGTTACGATAAATTTGTGGGTGATTTCGATCCAGGATCCTTTAATTAATTCAGTTTAACCATTCAATTTAATTTAATTTAATTTTTTGGATTGGATACGAGTTATTCATAAATCAGTTATTGAACGAAAAGTGGGTTAGCGCGTTCTAATGACACAGTATCAACATCCGGTGCTTGAGCTGTATTTACAAGCAATTTAAGTGGTTGACAACGTAATAATAATTGAGTAGGATGACTGATCGTATTTCAATTGACTTTTTTTTTTTTTGCTCTTTTCGATGGTTTGTTTATTAATATAATCTGTGCTTGTTTTTAGAACCACTTATAGAAGAGGTTGAAATGCTCAGGTTATTTATTTTTTAAATGTAGAATAAAAAAAAGAGAGAAATTTTTATCCGGATAAATACAGTAATTGACTTAAAATTGGGGCGTTTTAAATGTTCTATTTTTATTATTTTATTATTACAAATGGTTCTAAATTTTTTTAAAAACTTTTACGATTTAGTAAGAAAATAATAAATATACATTGATCTAAGAATTGATTATTTTTTTTATTTGAATGAATGAACTAACTGTATTACTGTATAGAACTTTTATAGGTTTTTATTATCGTATACAATCTCGGTAAAAACGAAAATAAAAAAAAAAGTTGAAATGTGTTCGACGAGTAAAACCAGTTCAAATCTGCTATTTATTTTCTTTTTTTCTTACTGTCTGCATTTTTTTTTTTTTTTTTTTTGAGTAATCTTTATTTATTCACAACCATTTAGTAAATATTACGTTAGGAATCGTGAAGTGTCTGAGTGAATAAAGCTGGAGAAACCGGGGCGCTTTACACCTTCTCGCTATACACCATTTTCGAACATTTTTCGCAAATGTGCTGTATAAATAAAACATTGTAAGCAGCGCAGAATAAAACCGCAAAAATAGAAAAAAGTATGGGGAAGAAGAAAAAAAAAAAAGAAAATAGATCTATATACTGTATATATATATTTTTGGGTTTACTTTTTTTTGTTGATAAAACTTACCTCAATTTCTTTGGAATGATTTTGTGAAATATCGAGGCGAATTGTCATGTCTTCGTTTTGTTGTTTCATCGATTGGATGAGATTGTGTTTGGAGTCCGTTTCGGCTTGCAACTGACGCAGATGGATTTCAACCTTTTCTCTCAGACGAATTTCTCGCTGCAAATTTGCATCTTTATTTTGGCTATTGAGCGCACTCTGCACATAAATATAGAGAAAGAAGAAGATGAAGAAAAAAAATGTACTCGTATATATAATATTACATCATATAAATTGGCGCGGAAAAAGATTCCGCAAACAAGTACGAGTCAGTATTGTAGGGTAGTAGAGAAGACTGTGTGATGGTAAAGAGAGCGAGCGAGAGAGAGACACACACACACACATGAACGTAGACCCAAAATCCCATACTAAACGACCTATCATCTTAAATATGGCCGATGGGAATTTGCACGAGGTAAACGAAGCGGCAATAATAATCGAAAATTTTAGACAATGTATCTTAGATGAAGAAAATACTACTATACTGTAGGCCTACTTCGGTTAACAAATACTCTAAAAACGAAACTTCTTCATAACGAAATTTGATACCGGTAATAAATTTTTAATACCTGTTTTGTACAGTTTTAATAACGTTTTACCCTATTTAAACTACAGTATGCTTATTTTACATAGTTTCTTAAATTGTTGACTTGTTATTACATTGATATCCTCTACAGTGTAGGCCTACTACGTTGTCTACAGTATATATTTTTTAAATAGTTTTAATTTTAATAATAAAAATACAGTATTAGCTTTACGATAGGCCTACATTAACCAGTTTGTTACTTTACATTAAAAATTTTAATGTAATAGAAAAGGAAATCCTAATGTGTAAACTGTGTACTTGTATAACGAACTTATTTTGATGAATTAACTGAGGGAACATTTTGTTGTTTTTCTACATTAATAATGGAGAGTTTGCGGTTAAGCGTTTTGGGTAGGTTTTCCTATGCTTATGACTTTAATCTTCAAATTTATGAAAATAATTATTGAGTTTGTATTTTTTTAATAAACATTTTTAGCCTACATATGGCATCATTACAGCTTAAGGAGTAATAATTAATTATTACCTTTTATTTTAATAGTTTACGAAAAACATAAAAACTTGAACTCTGACGACATAGGAAGTGGAGTCAAGTATAAGAATAAGCAAAAAAGCTCAACCGCAAACTCTTTTATTATTAAGTTTTCTAGTTTTGGGTTAGAAAATTTCGCGCTATTGGCGTTCGTTTTATGGATGTTTAATAAGTAGTTGTGTACAGTACAGTTCGAGTCGGACAGCAATGTTATCTTTGACGTAAATTGTTAAGAGTGTTGCTGCGAAAAGCATAGCGAGCTTTGATTAGGTTAGCACGGTGAATCAAGTTAGTTTTTTTTTTTTTTGATGTTTAAGATGTTACATTTTGTTGTTTTATTTTAAAATGGTGTTATTTAACCAACTATTTTCTGTTTATACAGTATTAATAATTAATGAACACATTCTTATTGCCTCCATGTAGGCTAACATTTTAGTTTAATCTTCAGCTTTAGAAGTTGCTGTTTTGTACTGTATTATGCATAACTTCACGATCCTAAGATGTTTGTGGAAAAGATTATTTTCGTTAAGTTTATGTAGAGTATATAGGACGTAGCTTATAAATTAACTGTGCACTGTGCAAAATAAGGGAGGAGGGGATAGACGGAAATAAGATGGGTGTAGATGCGAATTAGCGAATTTGAAATGAGATGGAGAACTGACCTGAGCCAATTGAGAATGTAAAGTAGTCTGCTCCCGGGTTTGCGACTCAATTATTGCCTCGCAAGACGCTACTTTTTCTTCCAATTCCGAAACTTCCAGCAGATAACGCTCCTTTTCCGCCGTCAAATCATCTTTGGCTTTTTGTAACTCAGCCAATCTGCAAATGCGAACAAATATCACTGACTCATCCTGACTTTTAATGAATTTAGGTTAAGATTGCTCGCGAAACGACTTCAATTCACACATCGAATAATTCAATCAAAGGAATCAATCACAGAGAAAATCCTTCTACTCGTACAAGCAATTTGAAATAATGAATCTTGATTTCTCTCCCTCCTCCCTCCCGCCTTTTTTTTTTACATCTTTATTTTGATCGGCTCAACATTTGCATCTAATATCAGTAAATTTGAGTGCAGTAATTTGAATTCGTAAAATCTGCAGTGTAAATATTCTTTTTAAGAAGAAGACAGAACATGGTGAAGTAACGATTTTTACGTATTCGTGCAGATGCGTATCTTGTTATTGCTAGAAAAGTATTTTTTTTTTTTATAAATAAAATAAAAATAATCTCGTAGAGAATTGCGCGTGCTGATTAAAGAAAAATGTTCTGCATCTAGGCATTTATTGTGACTTAATTATATTCAGGCGGTATAAAAGTAAGTTGTTCATTGGCCTACTTTTTGTAAAAGTGGCAATTTTTTGTATTCGAAAAAGTGTCATTTATTTAATAAAGTCTAATTTAAAAAAGGGTTGTAACGTTACGTGGGAGAAAAATCGATCCGCGATTGTTTAACGTTATTCTATTTTAAAGAGACAATCTCTTTAAACATAGATTTTTGAGCAAAGCATTTTTTTTTTTTAAACTTAACTTGCGGAATATTTAAGACAAATTTAATTAGCTGTAAAATGTGTCTTAAATGGTTTCAGAAAGAGAAAATTTTTGTAAAGAATGTTTAAATTGGAACCATTTCAAAGGGAAACTGTGATAAACAGTATAAAAGTTTTTCAGTAGAACTTTTTGTCAAGAGTAGGCCTATAAATAATTAAAAATGCGCGTGGAACCAGGGAGGCGTTGGTGTAGCACTGCTGTTTTAATACAGTAGTTATTTTAATGCTTATTTCATAGCACGAATAAATTATTTAAAAAAAAAAAAATTCGTACAAAATTTTGGAAGATTCTGAACCCTTTAATTATTTACTCCGTTGTGTACTTCTCTAGTCTTATTACGTGATTTAACTTTTATGTATGCAAAATTTTAAATTCGACGACGTTTAAAAATTGATAAATGACAAGTAGAGAGCGATTCAGGTGGAAAAAAAAAGTTTTAGTAAATTTAATACCGAAATAAGCTCATTCATTACTCTCGCAGGCTAGATACAAGTTGAGTACATGGGTGGGTGGGTTGTTTAGGTGAAAGATGGGTTGCAGCTGCTATTGCTGGGGATTTATTACTGGCGTAAATTGCAATTTCTACAAAAATAGCGCGGTGGTTATGTATTATTAAAGTTTAAGGGCTTCCATACAACTCACCCATTCTCTTCAATTATAACTTAAATAACGGTAAGTCTCGCCAAGATTTATTTATTTTATTACGGGTATGGATTAAGAAACGGAAACTAACCAACATCAGCACCGTGTATTTATCAAGCAAATGAGCAATTAACATTCTGGATTTACTTTTGTTTTGGCTTTTTTTTTTCTTCTTTTTCTTCATGATTTAATAAAGCTTCGCGTGAATTTATATAATTATATCATTCGAAGCGAATGAGAAAGTAAGAGCAGGAAAGAATTTTATTACGAAATTTGATTTATAATTAAAGAAACAACTCATTTATTTAACTGGCAGAAGAAAAAAAAAAAAGTAAATTAGTAGACTATCTGACGACGTCTAGTCTACGATTTAACATTACGATTCAATATTAAACGTGCTCTATTCTATTACTGTTTAATATAATTTTCTTCAAATACTTTTGTTACGTTCTAAACTTTTAATTGACACGGTTTCAGTATTAATTGGCTAAATCTTCTTAAACATACATTTTTTTTTTCTCAATAAAAATATAAAAGAGAAAAAAAAAAATTAGCAGAAGGAGAAAATGTAGTTAATTATTTTTCGTATAACGCGATAGATGCTTTTTCAAAAAAATGTGGCGTTATACTAGTAGAAACCATATAGGGCGGTAATATTTTTTGTCTCCAGATATGAAATGATTTTATAGATTTTAAAAGATGAAAATTGATTATAATGAATAATAGTATTTAGGCGTTTTAGAAAAATTCACCTTAATTCCTCAATCTCATTAATATGAAGAATTTGGATTAAGCGAGACCGGTCTGTAATTAAAAGCTATTAATTTCTTTTTATTCGGCTTTTGAATATAATATCTTTTTCCGGCTTTTGTTTGTTAAGTTATTTTCCGCCGCCTCAAGAGAATACGCAATCTAATTGTAATTTAAATCAAGTTTGATTCTTTAGCTTACCTTTCTTGCGTAAGCGATAGACTGATGCTGTGTTCCACCGTGCGACTCAGATGATCCACTTCCTGCTGCAGATTTTGAATCACGTCACGTGATTTTTGCTCCTTCTCTTGCGTTTCGTCGACTATTTTCCACGCGTTTTCTAATTCCTATACATTGTTAAACAACGGTTAGTAATATTGTACATGTACTAATAGGTCAAGTGTTTACGTATTGATGGGGAATTTTATGAATGCGGCAATGGAATTATGAAATATAATATGCTTTGGTCTATCTTACTTAAACTAATAACATTGGTCCTCGGAGATCGAATAACATGCGTGATAATCTATTATTATTTTTGATGGTAAGAAATAATAATTGTTACAACATTCAAGAAAAAGAACAGCTGGTTTGAGCGGCGAGAAGCACATTCTTTCTTTAATTATTATTATTTTAAAGAGGGTGCCACTGTTTTTATTATTAATTTATGGCCTCGTTGGGTGATAATTCATAACCTGATTTCTCTATTAAGTACCTTGAGATTTTTTTTTTTTTTAAATCTTAATATTTGTTAGTAGGAGGTACCGGTAGATACAAAACTAACTCGTCCTTTTTTTAAATTTTGAGTTTGAAAAATTTAAATTTTTATAGCTGAATTTAATTTATTATTCTTATTTATTTAAATTGCGGTATTGGGAAGTGCTTTCAAACATTAGAATTAGAATTAATGAAATTCGCCTCTCGCTTGACGATAAATATTTCGCATGTTTACATTGCATTTGTAATGATATTTCAGCAATGATTCTCACCGGCGCTCTAAAACCTTTTGGCGAGTGCTTCGAACATGTGCTCCAAGCAGTCCTTTATTTAATTTTAAATGTCAAGGTGTTGAATTTGAAAGTTGAGCTACACAAATTCAACCGCTATCCTTAATAATTATTCATTCAACTAGATGTGCTATATTTAAGATGTAAAGCACGGTCATTAACTTTCGAGTTTCATGTTTCGTTATTAACTGGCAATTATTTTTCTAACATACGGTATATAGCATTGGAAATCTTGTCAAAATGATGGAAGTTGAACAAAATCTAAGCTTTCTTTATAATTAGGCTACAGTAATCCTCTTGAAAATACATCAAGTTAGTAGATTTTCGAGATAGTTTACTTAGGAGTTAATTTTATTTTCGTTTTTACAAATGGTGATCGATTTTTGTATTGCTTCACCGAACTTTTGATTTATTAACCATCTTATTAAATCTGATATGCGAATATGATGAATGTGTGTGTTGGACAAGAAGTAATGCTTCATATCACACGTGCCAGGGTTAACCTTTTTTTTTTTTTGAAAACTACGTTATATTTTACCAAAAACTTTGTAACACTGTAAATTTAAAATTATTACGAATCGACTTAATACAGTATTATAAATTATTGTTCGATTAAGCTTACGACGAGCGGTGTAAGGCTTTGTAATCGGGGAGTCATTGTGCTCCATTGTTAATATAAGACGGTCGTCGAAGCATTAAGTTGTTGTAACCAGCGATTAGTAACGAGCGTTGAATGTAGATTTTACAGTACCTTTTTCAATGAAGCGATTGTCGCTTTATCTTCTTTTGATTTGGCGGCAGTGGCTAAGGACCTGGCTTTCATGGCAGCGACCTGAGTCTGAAGGTCTCGACATCTCAAGCTCAGTCGATTCTCGTTCTCTCGACACTTTCTCCACAGCTCTTGTAACTTTTGCAGTTCGCTGGACGAGCTTTCCGACTCTTGCGTCAATTGAACCAACTCCTGATATACCTATCATTAAGCGTATTAGTTTATCGGGGCGTAAAGAATCAAAAGTGGCATTTAGCATAAAACAAATAAAGAAACGCGCTCGACACGAGTGGATGTCCTCTGCTCGAGTAGCAGTGGATATTAATAACGTCATTCTGCGCTTAATGACGGTAAACATTGGGTAACAAATCATCCACTAACGACTGACAATTGTGGCCAATGTGTACGGGTATCGGGATCAATTACCGGGCTAAAATCATAAGAGGCGCTAATTTGTTAGACGTGAAAGAAGAATTATTTTTTTTTTTGAGTTTTTTAAGTTGTTGATGAAAATAAATTATCAATAAACAACTTGAACATTCAAAGACGTTAGTAATTAGTAGAAACCTTTTTAATGAAGGATTTTGTTGACTATCGATTTTCAAGTATCGGAGAAGTAACTGACGCAATTTAATTTTGAGTATCGTAATGTACAGTAAATAGAAAATGTTTTGGTTAGGTTATTGGATACTGTACTTTTGATTGCAACGTTGTAATTAAATTAAATAATATATGCTGCACATTTTATTAGAATGCTGTTGCGTAGTAATTAAATCATCAGTTGATAATATTTTTTAAAAATGGCAAAAATTTATTACTGTATTTTATAAATAATTTCGAGTTGAAAGTGCCTTTTAAACACGTTATGAAAATTACGATTGCATTTTTGTTTTATAATTTTTAGATTTTAGAAAATAGTAAAATTAATGTTATTGAACAAATGTTGCCAAATTTTAACCGTATCTACGCAGCTCTAAATATTCGTTAGAATAAGGATGGCTGACGCGTTGGAATGCTAATACGGTATTCATAATACAGTATTATTTTGATCCAGCAGATTCTAGCTGCATGCAATAACAACGGATAAAATGGTTGAGTCTGTTTATATATATTTTTTTGTGCAGATTTGACTTGAAAGAATTCATTTTTCTTATTTTAAAATGTTATTTATTACAAAGTTTGAAGTTTAAAAATGATAATTATTTTAAACTATCATATGCGTTTTTTTTTTACTGTTTGTCTAGGATTAGGTGCATAATACAGTACTGTATTGTAAATATGGTTATCGAATTTTGTTCTCTATTTTTAACTGTATTTGGTTTTGATAAAAAAAAAGTATCGCTGATGTGGATATATATTTTTTGTTGAATGTAGAGCAATGGTAATGGAATTACATTCTAAGATAAACAAATTCTTGGAAAAAGAGTGGCATATATTTGAAGTACAGAGAAAATATTTTTTTTTTCAACAAAATCAGCATTTACATACAATTGAAGTTGCAGCATGATTTTTAGGCGGGGAAATACGGTATCTTTCGAGTTGATCTTATTACGTTATATGTGTGTGTACGTACAAATATTCCATAGTTTTGATATTTTTTGCGAGTAAACAACAACCCGCAATTTGATTGGAAATTTAGCAGGAACGATTGTTGAAGCGAAGCTCTTGGATTAATTTTTAGAGAATGACACGCAGTGCACGCGCGTTGAGTTACAATTACATTTGCACATAAGAAGAAATTGATCAAAAAAAAACCGTACACATTTTTAACACTAGGGTGTCTATATCTATGTCTACGGGGGCTCAACATTGGGTTGGTGAAAAGTCAATTCGAGAAGTTCTAAGTCAGACGCTGCTCGGATTGCTAATTATTATTTAGTGCTGATATATTGGCAAGATCGAATATTTTTCTAATATAATTCGAAGGCGAATCGTAAACAATTCCGATTAGTAATTAGGGCAGTGAATGACATTTTGAATTTATCTTATGTATCATTTTGATGAATTCAGCTAACTGTAAATGACGCACAATGTGCAAACAGCGTGCTCATAACATTATATTTAATAAATTGAGTTCATTTTTTGTTTATAAAACATGAGTAAAAAATTGCTAAAACGAAAATTGCAAAAATAATTCCCAAAATTATAAGTTTTACAGTAGAACTTGCTTATAACGTTGTCGGATATAACGTCACCCCAAGGCAACGTCATTTTTCGTGAGTCCTATGCTTGTATTTTTCTTGTAGAATTATATTTATTTTCTTTATTTTGCAAGATTTTTGCAGCCGATTTAATGACTGTTTTATTTATAAAGCTGATCATATAGAAACATTAGTGTAATTACTCGAACGAACGTAGATTAGTTCATGTTTAATAAAAATTATAACTTAATAAAATATTTAATAAAGCAATATTTTATTTTTTATTAATATTTATAATTTGTAAAGACTGATTATTTTTTTAATATAAAATAATTGGATTTACCTTTTGGAATTCTTTATCAACAACTTCATTTGCCATTTATATTGATTCTATAAATTTGAACAAGTTTTCGGTTCTTATTTTTATACCGTTAGACGTAAATGTGTAAATATTTACAAAAAAAAGAAGAAAAAACAAAAAACTTTGAAGAATTAACAAATACCGCTTAGAGGTTGCTACGATCTTCAATTAAATCTCGCACAATTATCTCTGAAAATTGCGATAAGACGATAAGTAGCGCTTAATTAGTTTTAAATCCTTAAACCGTTAAATTATTTTTTTTTTTTGCTCTCTCTAATTTTTAAGTTTGAAAATGTGCGTAGCGTAATCGACAATGTTGTATGCGCGTGATAAAATGCTTAAGTGCATCCGACAGGGCGCGACGTTGTTTATACCGGTTGCCTAGCGACGAAGAGCAGGAGAAAGAAAACGAGGATAATTGTATCGTATAGATAAGTGATTTTATTACTTTGATTCGAAATTTATTTTGTAAAGGCACTCGCGAATTGCGAATAAAATGTTGCGTAGTAATTGGGCGGCTTTAAATTAAAAATGATTTTGTTAGTTTTCTTTTGATGAATAAATATAATTCATAAGGAACTTTCTTTAATAAAAACCAAAAATAAAATAATATAGAAACCGTACATGTAAGCCACTGTTAGAGATTATATCTGAAATTTTGTTGCAGTTTTGAGAACAATAATAATATTAAATTACAGCAGAGCTTCTGTAATCCAAGTTGGATAGGACCGGGTCTACTTCGGATTATAGGAATTCTTAGTAAAACATAGCATGCAACAACAAACTGAAGTTTTATTATTTTAATAATTTTTTTTACAATTCATTACGAAAAAACAAGTCTTTACTTATATTCCTAAATTAGGCTTATATCTTAATGTGGGTTGTTATTATTAGTACGAAATTGTCTGACGTTGCTTTTAATTTGGAACGTTAGAATGGTTGTGATCAGTGCAGTACTTACGAATTCAACTATTTAAAGATTTAATAATGAATTTCACTGTACATTATTAAATTTTAAACATCTAGTAATGCATTATATTCTGTAATGGTTCAATGCATTACGCATTTTAAAGATTTAATGAATTGCATTATTTTAAAGACTTAATAAATTACGAGTACATTATTATTAAGGACTTAATAAGTTTAACTGGAGTTAAGGCATTTGGAGGTCAGCATCAATTAAGCCAAGAAGGTCGTTTTTGTATTAATTTTTTCATTGCCGTTTAGCCTTCATGTAGCCACAAATGGAGTGGCAACGAGAAAATTAAAGCATTGAAACTCTTTTCCTGGCTTCTTCGCTTCATTGCGTAAGCCATTAAATTGCAATATAGGCCTACGTATTATTCTTTTATTTAAGAATAATTTTAAAAAAGAAAATGTTAATTAATTAACCTGTACAGTACCTCTTTCCTACCTTATAATAATCTTGCTTTGGTATAATTTATACTTTTTCAAAGTCCGCTTTACTTGTATCTTGTCACCTATTTTTAACTTTAACAAAATAAGAATGTTTATTTTTAACCATTTATTATGGTTGTTTTTTTTTTTTTTTTGGTTTTTTTTTTACGAATTTAACTGTTGATTCTGATACACAGCGATAAGGTTAAATTTCTTTGATGCCAATGTATAAATTGCGAGAAAGAAAACAAATTCTTGAATGATGTTGAGATGCTGAAAAATCTATCTCCCGCTCGTACATCAGACGTAGCAAAGCGTGTCTTCAGCTTATGTAAATCTACAAAATTGCATTACAGAATCCTGAGATAATTTACACCAAATAATCAATTACTTTGTCGTTATCGGCAATTTTAACGCCAACCAGAAAAACAGTCCATTGAGAGTTTATGTTGACGTGATGTTCCCGGCGTTTGTATCGCCTTCTGTTTGAGTGAGATTAAAGAATTATAGCAGGAGGTGGGGCGGGAAAAGACGAGGGTGGTTTACATTAAAATGAAAGACTCGGGTATTTAATACACTGCGCGCTATTGATATTTTGTATAATACAGTATACCGAAAGGGTGTAGTTGAAGATTTAAAAACCTTTCTCCGAAGAGGTGACTCTAGGGGGGGAGAGGGGTTTGAGAAGGGGGAGGTCGCTGCTCAATATGGCGACAATTGATGGCAAAAAGTGAGAAAATGTTGAAGAAGCAACAGTCGGCTGTTGAAACACTATGTGGAATGTTTTAGACTATTTTTTTGACGCTTTTTAAAGCATTTTAGATTAAAAAGTTTGTAAATTCTGATCAAAAAAAAAATGCATGCAATTTTTTTTTTCAATGTTTTTATAAATATATTGGAGCATAATTGGAATTTTTAATTTTAGTAAATGGCTGAACTCGCGTCGGACAAGTCGGTTTCTGAAGTGAACAAATCTAGTAAAATCTCAAATAAAGTCATTATAATTATCGTCTACACCTCTTTGCTACTGGATAATATTTTATTAACGGTTGTTGGTAAGTAATTTGTTTAATTTAATACTGGCACCGTACTTATTAAAGCACAAAATTATCAATGCTGCAGTTCCGATTATTCCCGATTACTTGTATAATTTGGAGCATAATGTCAGCGATAGTTTTGACCGGAAGGATGGTAGCACTTGCACACTTAGTTGCATTAACGGCGAAATTCAAAACGAAGTCGGTGAAAAGAAGTCTCAGCGTGGAGAATTAAATGGAGTTAACTGTTCGTGCTCGGAAAGTCAACACCGAGATAATGATAATGGCACTAAGAGATACGTTGGCGTCGGCGGACTACCTCAGGATATCATCAATGAGAATGCGGAAGTAGGTTTACTTTTTTCATCCAAAGCTTTTGTCCAACTCTTGACCAACTCCATGATGGGGATGATCATTAACAGGTATCACACTTTTCTTTATTATTTTCAAGTAAGCTGTAAGTTTCTCTTGTTCATGAATCACTGTCTATTTTTTTTTTATGGTATAAGCTTTTAACACATTATCGTAATTAAAATACGGTACAGTACAAAATGGGTAAACATAACAAAACCAAGGTACTTTTTATTTTAAAATATTTTGTTGATGTTTGCTATAAAGTATAATCGTTATTACTTTCGGTTAAAGTAAAATTTCTTTTTGTACCCTTTTTATTATTAAACTTTAAAGGAGAGGTTCTTAACAGCAGATATTATTGGGAACACAAATACATAGCAATTTAATTTTTAACAATGTTAGGAACGATTAAATTTTTATCATAATACCGGTACATGTACAGTGCTCCGTACTGCATTGTAATATAATACTTTTGAAGTTTAAAATATTTGATAAGTGAGTAACCGGTAATAAATGACATGAGAATCTTTAATTAATTAATTTAATTAAAAAAGCAGTAGTTTATTAAATATGTAGACGTTTAAAAACGTAGCAACATCGAACATTCACAATTGAAGTAAAATTTACAATTTTTTATGATTTTAAGCTGTTAACATAAATCAGGAGAAGGAAATATCCGGTTCGAAAAATCTCCAAAAAAAGGTTTATATTTTTAGTTGCAATTTTAATAAATCTCTATAAATTTAAGGTTTTTAAACTTAAGCTTTCTCAGTCTAATAGAAAATTTATCGCAGTTTTTAATTTGTTTCTTCTTAAGACATCAATTTTTATTAGGCTTATCACATTACCGAAAAATATTACAGTACCGGTACATGATATAGTACTACGGTGTATTTCGGATTTATTATGGCGCATAATTTGAATAGCTATTTAAATAAAAAATTATTTGACAAAGTTAGAAATTCTTGGCATCTTTTATATTGCGTCGAATGACCATAAGAGTTTTGAACAGGAAAGAGACATTTCTACAATAACTGTTTACTTGTTTTGCTAAGACGGCATGTAACAATTTAATTAAAAGCGAGAAAAGTTGTAGCGTATATAGCCGTAATAATACACAAGACCTTTAGGTCGAATCGAAATACAATTCACATGATTAAATACTTTATTTCAATAAAGAAGTATAAGAAAAAGGAAACAAAAGGCTTTCTTGCGGTGCTGAACACATTCTCGTTTAGCTGCGACCTACATTTCGCCTTTCACAAAAATGAGATGTTCTACCCAAAGGTACGTGGGTTTCTGCCAAAATATCTGAAAAGAATGAAAGCAAAGGAAATGCGAAATCTCAGTGGGAAGTAAGAAATTGATTTCATTCGTTGTTCTGATTGTAGTGGGAGTATAAAAAATTTTTTTTTTTTTTTGAGAGGGAAATGGAAGGTGAAGTTGAGGGGAGCGGAGATATTGAGCTTTATAGATCATCGGGTGAATCAACCGCTGTCATGGGATGCACTAAAGATGCACATTACACTACAGTATAATAAAGAAAAAGCAAGTTGTAGAAAGAGATGCAACTCTTCCAAAGTTGGTAGTAGTGGGGGGTTAAATAATATCTTATGGTACAGATCCCTTCAAGGCTTTTGGAGATGCTGTTTTTGCATTACGTATTTTTTTAACGCTATTGGTTGTGTACCTATTTAAAATTTTTTGTGCAATTTTGGTAACTTAAAAAGTCATTTTTGATATTTAAATACTTTATTCAGAAAAATTTAATTTTATAATTTTATAATGAATAGGTTATTTATACGTTGTTTTATATTACAAGAATATTTCTCTTATCGGTAATTATCTTGTTATTAAATTCTAATTAGCTTTAATTAATTAATTTTATTAACATAAAATATGAAGTTCTTTGTTAAAGTATATAAAATCATGGAAGATAAGGAGTTCCTTAACCTTACACTTAGCTAGAGGGACCATTAATAATAAACCTACCCCTGTAGCGTAAGACTTAATAAACGGTTCAATTATGCGTTTAGTTTAGAACTAAAAAGAAACTATTTGGCTGAGAAGATCAATACTACTACTTCAGTTGTCTTTAACGCAATTGTTTTAAATATTTAATTGGAAGATGAATGAGGTTCGCTTTCGAGTTTCCCCGCACAGGAAGTAGTTGACGGTGAATGATGTTTTTACGTGTCGATATAACTTCATATAGATAATTAACTCATACATAAAAATGTTTGAGTCGCAGATGAAAATGATGACTCGATTGGAACAAATTGGCAAAATGATAGGTCACAATTGACTTTCATCTTGGTTTACTAGCTCTTGGAGGTGAATGGATCGATATCAACGCAAATTGTCGAGATAATGACTTTCGAGATGGATTTTATCTTCTTCTCGCAATTATCGTTATTTTATTTTATCGGTTTTGCCGATAAGCGCATGGAAGTTTTAGCATTATTATATTCATAGTTTTAGTCTTCGATTATGAAAACGGTTTCTTTTAAGTTTTAGTTAAGCTATAGGATGAGATGGATTCATTAGTGATATAGAATGTTTACACTTTTGGTCAGAAAAGTTTTAAGCAAATTCTAAAGGTTGATCCAAATACTGCTTTTAAAATTATGTTTTTTTTTTTTTTTTTGCATATTATTAAAGAGCTTAAAGATGTTTTATCATTTGGGCGGAAGTCGCAATTGCGCTATGTTTGCCAGCTATTTACCGTTTTGTTTAAAAAGCTGACGTTTGCACACATTTTTCATCTAAACAGTGGGAGACCGGCTATAGCACATTTAATCGCTTTTAATTTGTGGAACTAAATTTTCTTTTATTATATTGTGTTTTGTAGCAATTAAGCTCCAGTACATTGAATAGAAAGCGAAGAAAAAGTGTTGCGTCAAGCGTGGTTTTTGTTACAGTATTTATATTTAAGAAGAAGGAATAGAAAAGCAAGAGTTTTTAAAAACATGTGCGTGAGTCTGTGTAAACTCAACAACCGTATTTTAATGCATATTCAATTTTCTGAAGCAGGTTGTTTATGCCAGTAATGTAATATGACAAATTTAGAACGTTTGAAAGTAAAATACACGTTCAGCCGAAACTCACTATATTGATGCAATGTCTAGTTAACTATACGCTTTCGATATTTACAGCATGAAATAATTATTTTAAATAAATTTAATTAAGTTTAATAAAAAAAAAATAAGCTAATGTAAATATTTAATAATTGTTATTATTTTTTTAATAGGGTCGGATACGTGCTTCCTTTAATTTTTGGCAACTTTTGTATAACCTTATCTTCTCTCGGTAAGTGCAATTAAATTTCATAATTATAGAATCCCAATCTATTACGATTTTTTTTGGAGTTTTTTTCTACGTCATCGATTTTTAATAACTCGAGTAGGCTTACTGTTGCTGCTGGTATTCTTATATGAATCACGAGCGGTGTGCAGCAGCTTATAAATACAAAGTATTTAATTCTATTTCGAAATAGAAAATCTATTTTTGGTTTGATGTTGATGAGCTTCTTCATTCGGTATGGCATTTTTTGCTTCTGTTTCTCCCTCTTTCTCTCACTCTCTCGCCTGAACCGGTTTGAAACCGTGATTGCACTGGTGCACACAGTGATTGCCTACCTTGAGGCAAGTTTACAGTAGAGCGAGCGTCAAACTTCTGTATTTGGATCACAACCGCATCTCTATTAAACTACTTCCACTCGCACACAAACACGTGCAATAAGGGTAATCCGATAACAAATAGAGATTTGTATTAGTAAATAGTAATTAAAAAGACGTTTATCCATGTAAACAAGTTTTGTCTATTGCCAATTGATATTAGCGTTATGGGAAGATCCATGCGGCTGAAATGAATACACGAGAAATTTAAGATGACAAATAGAATAGCTATTATAGATGATATCATAATTAATAATTGGATGTGGGAGGGAAATGTCAACATGATTGGTTGGCGGTCAAAATTAATTGAAAACTAATACAATAGAGTATCCCGTGGATACCGTTACTATCAATTATGACAGTTTCAGTGCAAGAGTGTTTGTCATGGTCATTTAGCTTATCTTAGGCGTCTTAGATTCTTGCTTAATTCACTATCCCTTTTGATTAACTTTGACATTAATAGACTTCAGAATACATTGTGCGTTTACCAGCATAATTGTAACTAACGATAGATCTGCGGGAACAAAAGTTTGCTGAGATAATAGAGAGTTTGCGGTTAAGCATTTTTTGCTCGTTCTCGTTCTCATAATCAACTCTTTATGACGTAAGAACTTGAATTTTTAGGTTTATTATAAGCTATTAAAAAGCATTAATTATTCCTTAAACTGTATTAATGTCATAAGTAAGAATTTCTATTAAATTCCTTATCTTATAATATAATTCTAATGACGTCATAAACAAAAGAGGACCAAGCAAAAAAAGCTTTACCGCAAACTCTAATAATGGCTAATATCTAAGTAATAACGGAATGCTGAAGCTGCTGTAGTTAAAGAAAATAATTGTTTTTTTTTTTATTGATGATTTTTTTTTTCAAATATATTTGTAATAGGTATTTTAAGCTGGTTAAATTTTTTTTTTTTTTGTTATTCTAATTAAAATTTTATTATTTTAAAATTAAGTTTTAACTTAATTTTGAATAATGCGTCATTTTGAATAATTTGGTCGTTACCGGTATTTAAGATTGTTGCATAATAAAACAATAACGAAACCTCTACGATGCGATAACGTTGATACCTTATTTTTGATTAGTTATCATAAAAATGTGCTTTACGATCATAATATTGAAATGACCATAATTATTATTTCAGTACTGGGATATTAAGGAAGGAATTATTATCAAATACATCACATTTTACAAAAGAGAGCGAATGATGATGGAGATTTTTATTATTATTATTATGTTTTTATGAAGGCAACCGAAATGCAAACCAAAGTTTGTCACGCAGTGTCATAATCGTTCTCGGAAGGGGGAGAAAAAAAAAGCAGGTTAATAAGATTAATTTAAAACAGTGGGGCGGTGACAAACCAATGTGTTGTACACGCAATCTATGATTTTCATTAATTAGCCGCCTTGTCTACCAATTTCTCATCCTAACTCAATTGAACGGCGCAATTTCTTAGTAGAAGGAGGCTCAGGTGTGTCTACATCATCTCCGCACGCACACACATTATACGCTTGCGTTGTGTGCGCCGATTGCACCTTTCTCATTAGCCATAGTCTAAGGGGGTGAGGCGGGGCTGGGTGAGTGGGCGGCAGAAGTTGCCAACTGTATATTTATTTGTACGTGTAATCTTGTTGAATTAATCCGATAAAGTTAACGAGATAACTTTGCGACATAATTTGAACAACAGCTTTCGTTAATGATTTTGATGCTTAAATTAGCATGTTATAATGACACGCTTTTTTTTTTTTTAATTTACACTGTACGGGTTTAACATGTATTTTGTATAATCGTTGGTGCTTAGCTAGAAAAACATAGGTAAGAAAAATAGAAAAAATTGATTAAATACGATCTAATTTGGGTTTTAGAATAACAATAATTACAATAAATTCAAATTCTATTCAACATTATAGTATTTCTACATGGTTAAAATTTTAATTCTTTTATACTCTGCAATTTAGATACAGTATTAATAAAGGAAGAAAATTATGTTTTTAAGTTTTAGCGAAACTTTCAGGTATTTTTGTAATATAATCAATGCTTCAATCAATTTAAATAGACTTAATTGGATTAATTATCATGAGTAAAGTGCTTTTAAACTCACTTGAATTCCTTTAATAATTATTGGCAAAATATTACTTTGCAGTTTTCTGTAAATTTTAAAGGTGCACAAAATTGAAGTCGCATTGTGATAGTAAAGTTTGATTACATACCGTCATAAAAATAAACTGCATAAGATAGAGCATTAAGCGATAAAAATTTTTGTTCAATTAAATTACAAACTTTACTTTCAGTAATTTCGCATCGTGCACGTAGAAATCGTATTTGAGAAGCATAAGCTTAGTGAGACCGTAATGAGAGAGAAGAGGTTATTCCCGTTTCCTACTTTCGAATCTTCTTCGGCTTTTATGAGATAGGTTACCGTTGCTCTTAAGAGTTCATCTTTCAAGTTTTAGTGTTAATTTGAGGGTAGCGAGTAGATGGCAAACGTCAGAAATCTAATCAATCACTCAATTAATTATGTAAGAGGTTAGCCCTAAGAAAGTCAAACGCGTTTTCGAGATGACGGTAATGGAGTAGAACTCACACCGAGCCTCTCACATTTTAGGCGGTATATTATACCTGCGCACGTATTTGAACTGTTCAGTCACAAATATTAAATTAACCATCATTCCCGGTTGTATGTTTATGTCTTTTCTTCTTTTTATATACGGTACTCTTATTTTTCACGTGGAATGTTTACGTTCTTATATTTATTTAGTATTTGCCTGCAGTAACAGCTACGGATGGTTGTTTTTTGCCCGGAGTCTTCAGGGAGTCGGTTCTTCGTGCATTGCAGTTGCTGGTAAGCACGAAAATACACAATGACACACAGTAGTAAACATTGCTATTAGCCTTGCTTTTTATTATACCTGGTAACTTTTTTTTTTTATTTTGCTGACGATTTAAATTTGCATTGACGATGCATTATTTTTTTTGGACATTTTGATTCGAGTATAGCATAGCAATCAGTCGTCGTTAATGGGTCTAAATGTTGGGTTCGCTGAAAAATAGCTTGCATTGAAATTGCTGAATGGAAACAGCGAACGGTAAATAAGTTGAACATAGAAAACGCTCGGAGACAAAAAAGCTCAATCGAAATTCAGAGCGATAGAATTGTTGAGGTCAAAAATATCTAGAGGCCCTAGATTTATTTGTACGCACAGTAGCCTACTGTAGAACGGTGGATGGCCTTCATTGTGCGTATAATTTATTGAACTTTGATTTTAGCTTTTTACCTTAAATCACTTCAATTTAATCTGAAAGCTAAAAGGATAAAAATGTTCAAAAGGCCACTACCCTATGATTTTTTTAATGTAATATAATATTGTGAAATACTCTTTATGTGTTCTTCAGTGGCACCTAAAGGTATTGGCAAGGACAGTTATTTCTAAATACAGTGATATTAAAAATAAGTATAATAACGAGTAAATTTTACTTGATGGGGAAGTTTTTTTTTTTTTTGCGAGTTTCACAGTCTTTCATGATTTTTTCGGATGAAATTTTCTTATTTCGATTATTTAAATCCAAAATTCTGAAGTGATTTTTATTAATATTTAAATTCAAGTTCAATCAAATATAAACTCTTACACTTGCAGTACAGTATGTACTGTACTTGTAAACTCTTTACTGCAGCCGCAAATAATTTTATCAGTTTTAACTACTATAATATACGAGTATAGTATAATTATGCAAGTACAGTATGTTTTTAAATATTGCATTAAAAAAGTCAGTTCTTTAATTGCAAAAATACAAGGGTACATGTATTAATTTTTTTCTACCTTCGAGATTTGAGAAAATGGGAAGATAATGTACATTATGTTAATTTAACCTACGGTTTTTTTTTTTTGGAGGGTAAATACATTTTAATTTTTTTATTTGTAATAAATCTAAGTATATTTCAATATACAATTGCTGGGTTCAGTAATTAGAAAAAGTCAAGGCAAAGACAAATATTTAAGGCAAATTGAAAGAGCAGACAAAAAA